>UYYA01003956.1:88997-223658 GCA_900624975.1 Angiostrongylus costaricensis | reverse complement strand
GATATTCAGTGATTCCAATAGTACAAATTTTTCGGCAAGATAGAAATATTTTCCACATTGTAACGGATGGCCTTTACAACGGTGATACCTTCAACGCAAACCTATGATATCGGTCAAGGACATTCCTTGCCGATGGTTCAGGTCGTATGGATATGCATATGGTCAGATATGCACATTTTCTTTCGACCTTTAGTTTTTAATATCCCTATGTCTTATTCTGAGAATAATTTTGAAAGAGATCCTTTTCCAGAAGGCTATACAGTTGTGACGATATTGCAGAAGATAACTGATGAGTAGCTCCGTATTTCAAATTTACGCACTTATTAACATGCTTACAAAGAAATTGATAATTAATATATACTAGTAAACAATACCAGGATCCACCACCATGATGTTATCAAAGTCGTATAATGGCAAATCTTCCTCTGATCCACAAGGGCTGCGACTGCGTGTGGTAGTGAAGACTTGGAGAAGAGTTTGGCCAGGCTGACCTCGGTATTCCAGGGAACCAGAATGGCTTAACCAGCAAATCTCCGAGAAATAGAGGTTATGCTTGGGTCCACACAACAAGTGAGGACGGGCCATTCAAGTGCCAAATACCAAGTGTCAAGTATATATTAGTATGTTTCTCAACCTTTTTAAATTTTTTGTGTATGTTCCCTAGTGTGTGTGAGTTAAGTATATGGTTGTTTTTTTCCTCAGATCGACTATTTTTGTCCGAAATTTAAAAATCGTTCAAGTATTCCTGAACCTGAAAAAACATTCTACAACAAATGGCTCTTTACGAAGTTTGGAGACCTGTTGTTCTAGTCTTAACAGTCGGCGACGTTTTTAAGATATTGCCCTGCAACGTGAAAATCGATGAAATAGCAGTTGCCACAATACGCACTATCCACCCAAAATCGGACTATGCTGGATGGCGAGAATCGTCCAATATCCGTCCTGTGTAAAAGGGCACCGCCGAATGAAGTTCCTCATTCGAGAGGTGCTCCCACCACTTTATTCAACTTGATGCGACTATGAATACTCACATATCGACATCGACCAGTTGTGGATGATCGACCAGGATCAAGCGGCGTTGAGGAAGGTGAAGGCGTCGAAACGTTAACCAAATAAAAGTTCTTTGCTCGGTTTTCAAGTATCCGCGGTTTTTTCTTTTCTTTTTTCTTTACTGTCTTCTAGAGGAGCAGGTCTACTCTACTATACCAGCCTTGGAAGAAGCTGAAGGTTGAATAGGAGATGTTAAGTCTAGCATCCCATAAGAGTTTCTGGTGAAACCAATTAATGCGTTTCCTGGGTAGCTTAAGAGGTCATCAGCGAAGACTGGTACCCCTTTCACACTTTAAATAAAGTTTCATGTTTTATGCTTTTTTCTTTCATATTCTTTTATTATTTGCTCATAAAAATTAAACTGTATGAATCTTGAAATATTAAATTACTTTTCTATCACCAAATAGGTTAAGTTGTTATTTGTGGTAATGCATGATCTGGACATGATTTCTTTATTTACGACTTTCTTTCACTCCTGCGTCTAGGATCTTTGCCAAAATCCGCATTGATGAAGATCCTCCTGTACCGACTTAATGAAAACGGCTTTGAGGACGACCTGTCGAAATTATTTCGATGTGTACTTGATTTCATTAGATTTAACCACGAAGAGTCAGAGATCGAGAAGAATAACAGCTGTGGACTATGGGAATCATTGCGATACCGAAAAAAAGTGGAATGCAACCTAATATTGTACTATAGACATAAAAAGGATAAAGCTCTCGGCGTTGATCAGTTCTTGGAGGATGCGCCACGCATTCGACTTCATTAAGCATCGTTGGTGGTGACTGAATGCATATCTGGTCTTTACAATGACTAGCGGTGGCCTACCGATGTATCGAGCCAGTGCTGCTATCCACCCAGACAAGTCTGGTACCAATTTGCCGATCCCGGAAGGATGGAAGGATTGGCGGACCATGGGCGCGTGGATCAATTCCACGTGTGCGTTGCAGGGTGCCACTGCGCCACACCAGCCCTTTTGGTTCTATCGGTATGGATAATATCTTTGTACTATTTATTATATGTTACTATGGTCCATCATGCAGATACATTGCTATCAGTATTTAAAAGCGTTTTGCGACTCGCAGGTCTCCATTTCAATAATTCTTATAGCTGCGCATTCTATACCTTAACTATTATAAGAATTAGAATTGAAGCGGTTTTCTACATGTAGAGAATAAATATGTGTGTGATGTATGCATGATGATGAAATGTACGATTTTCTGGATATTTGCAAGTACAGAATACACCGTTTCTTGACGAACGCCCAACGCACCACTTGTTTCACAAGCTATCAGCTGATAGCACAAAGTGACATAATAGTTCTATGTGTTAAAGCAAACCACTGGAAGAAAAATGAGATCCGTAGGTGCTATATCGGCCAATCACGGAAAACCATTATGGCATCTATAGGTGTCATTGGCCGCGAGAATGTTAGACAGTGAAGAGAGTGTGTGGTAGACCACCAACACACCAAGTCACGTTAGTGAAGAAAAAGTTGTAGAATAACAGTCAACCAAGACTTATTACTTCCGAAAGGTATGTGCGGAGAACCCTTCTGAGAATCTAAGCAAGCACCAAATCCTGGAGTACTTCGGTTGTCAAGGGGTCATTGGGAATTGTTAAAAATCCCGAATGGTCGTCAACGGGCTAATATCGATGTAGGCAGGTCAGTGAAGAATTCAGATGAACGAAATGCCACTGACTGTGCGATATCACGTGCAGGTCAATGCTGCAAAAAGTTTTTTTTGGAGCTATTTCATTGGGCGCGGTGCGGATAAAACAACGGCAATTGCTAGCAGCCTTGTCTAGGCCCAAATCACTTCATTAAATCCAAGAAAGAACGATCTGGCATAAAAATCGAGGGAGAATCGACACGACTGACAATCAGAGACATTCATAAAAAAAAGACAATCCTCAAGTAGCAGCCGAAGAAACGAGTAAAACGAGTAGAATGCAAGAAGTGGTGGGATCTGCACAGTATGTATGAAAGAGGACACGTATAAATAATGACAATAGTTTTGAAATCGACCGTCGTTTAACCTCAGTACTATAATCAACATTTCTTTACATTAATGAGCTTAGACGTTGTTGATATGAGATGCTTATTCGGATAACGTTTCGACGTCTTCGCCTTCATCAGAGCCGTTGATCCTTGTCGATGGTCCACAGTTGTTCCTCTTCTCGACCTGGCGTCTTCTTCTTGCATCGAGCCGGATCTTCCTTAGCTGAGTATCTCGAGTGATCCATACTCACCCAGCGATGCTTTTTTTTCATAGAACAACTGGTGGAACAACTGTGGGCCATCGACAAGAATCATCGGCTCTGATGAAGACGAAGACGTCGAAACGTTATCCGAATAAGCATCTCATATCAACATCGTCTAAGCACAACAATGTAAACAAATGGCAGTAATATTTCATGAAGACTAAATGCAAACGAAACATGCTGTTCTCGACTATACCACACCGTAACAATTCTGGAATTCATAACAGTAAACAATAAAGGATATAGTTTTCGGCGTTGATTAATCTCTGAGGGATGCGCCATGCATTCGATTTCATTAAGCATCTCTTGGAAGTGATTGAATACATATCTGGCCTTTACAGCGACTCGTGGTGGCCTACCGATGTATCGAGCCAGTGCTGCTATCCTACCAGACAAGTCTGGTACCAATTTGCCTACCCCGGAAGGATGGAAGGCTTGGTGGGCCATGGGCCCAGAGATCGATTCCATGTGTGTCGCAGTGGCGCCTCCAACCACTGCGCCACACGCGCCCTCATTTTTTGTGGTTTCTGATTCTCTCTTCCTGTATATTTGCTTTTTCTGCCTCATTGATTGCTGTCGCATTGAAACAATGTGAGGGAAATACAAGTTGCATTTAATTTTTTACAAAGAATGCAGATAGTCCCAATTACAAATGCGAAATCAAACCTAACAGATCTATTCGATGTTTTCTTTTCGAAAACTACCCATAACAAATGAATGCAGTAGGAAACAGCAATGCTATTCCTTTCCGCCATTCTTCTTTCTTACACCACACGGCAAAGAAATAAAACGAATTCAGTAAGCTCGGCTTGCGGAATTCGCCCGCATATAAGTTACAGTAAGACTTAAAGAAATATTAAGAGGCTTAGTAGATCTTGATAAGTAGTCGCCATCGAAATGTTAAAAAAATCTATTCAATCAATAAATGAAAGTGTGGAAGAAATAAGCTTAAGATGGTGGCACTATTAGACGGCAAACAGAAAAGCTGTGAACCTATTCGAATCTGGAAACTCGCGAAAAGAGCAAATCAGACGAGTATCGCCGTCATTTTGAAATCAAAGTTTTTACACTCTTCTTTTGCAGTCAGTAATCTTGACGACGGGCCGATGTTACGGTTAGCGTCGAACGAGGTTTCCATTTGCGATCGTCTGTAAGTAGCTTAACGGATATAGAATCTATCGAGGCGCTTCCACACAGTGAAAAGGATACTTATTGATCGCCGGCGACGTTTTAGTGGTGCACTTATTTTGCAGACGTGCAGTGTACAGAGAACAATGACATACGACACTACTTCATAAAGGAAAAGTATCACTTACCGTGCTCCACTTTTCTTTGTATATGATTGTAGTCTGCTTTTTATAGGAGACTCTTTTCTAAGAATAGTTGAGCAGAAGGCTTTCCGATAATTTTCGGAAAAAACATTGTACAGTATTGGATTGATAGCTGAATTAGTATAGTAGCAACAACCTGAAACCTTTTGAACATTTCTATCAAGCACCTGTTGTGGATTTAAGGAAGAATTGGTAACCTGATATGTAGTAGACGAGCAAAAAAGATGCCTCCACTGCTGGTGGGACTTTTCCTTCGTGATAGTTGATGAAAAGTGAAAGAAGACGCTGAATGTGAAAAGGCAACCAGCACAAGAAGAACGATATCACGACCGATACTGAAAACGAAGATGCCTTAGGTTGCGTCACACTGCTTACCTAGGTGTGGAAACGTACTAATTCTTGCCCATGTAAAACAGTAGCCTCTCAAATCCATTGACAACAAAAACTCAAACGGTTCGAAAGGAGCCCAAGTGGGAAGCACTCTCTACTTGTAAAATCATGAATAATTTTTTATAAAAGAAAACTAATAACTGCCTATAGTAGACCTTTAATCTGCTTGGAGAGCTGAATACGGTAAGTTATGTTTGGTATGCTCATTTCCTTAGGATTAACACCGCATTTCCGTCGCAGTATATTCAGTATTTTATTGCTCCACTTATGGGATATCAGAAATCAAATCCCATTCATCCAAGGATAGGACTGAACCTATCACAAGCTCGGTAACTGTTTGCCGGTGTGCTTTGCGGACAAAAAGAGAAAGAGAATCTCTGGACTTGGCTCAAAAAATAGCCATTCTCACTGGCTACGAAAGGGTAGCTGCTGGGGTAAGCTTAGAGGAGAAAGAAAGCCCCGAAATGATAAATCAAGTGAAATCAGGACTCCATTTATTCTGCCCTTCATTTGCAACAAAATAAGTACAGCTGTTAAACGTTGCTGATTCAGGGAAGCTGGAGGCATGATTGAGATACCACAGAAAGCACTAAGATACTAAGATAGCTAGTTCCTTACTACTTGTATAACCGCCTATGCGAAACGCCCATGTGCATAATTTGTCACAAAGGTAGAGACGGTAACTGCATGAGTTCCGATACTGTGTATTTTTCTCTTGTAAACGGTGGGGGGAGGAATACATTGATGAAAAGGGTGGACTACTACGCGCCCGCGTAAAAAGTACTTAGTTGGGAAACTCGAAGTCAAATGAAATACTCCACTAGACGCGCTTAGGACACAAAGACATAACAGAGAATATTTTGAGGTAAAAGTCGTTATCCTTGCACAAGAATATTTCAGCGAGTAAAACTTTTAAAGTGTTTCAAATAAATTCAAAAAGTCCAAAAATGAGAGGCGAGGAGGAGCGTGTTGTGGTCACGCGTGACCTAACTCCATAGCGCAGTTGGTCTCTACCAAATAACTGAAAGGGTTGCAAAGAACAAAACGGTATGTTTAAAAGAAGCTGCTCATTACGCGAATAACGCTACAAGGTAAAAATCTAAGTGCGGGACTAAACTGCGTTAGTGGTCTGCACAGTAACATGTTCTAAGAATAGAACCATTAAAATATAGCTGGTTATTTTAAGTATTTGGTCTGTGGTGGTTGAATTAAAGTTATATGAGAAGAGTGCTTAGATATGCAACCCGGTAATCGTTGGTGTAAGTTATATCGTCCACCGTGTGGCAAAACATGGCTCTACGCTCACCTAACATCTTAATGACGGTATGTGTGCTTTTCGTTCGTGCCTTGTTATTCTCCACCAGTAGCAAATCGGTGACACCGATTCGAATCGCGATATGTGTGTACATCATCGTCATCAGGATAGCTGGAAAACGTCTAAAATGTATACACACGCTAAAAATCCCGGCACAGGAACGGCATAGGAGCTGTAATGAGGCGAATGACAGGAGGTGATTGCCAAGCTTACCGGGTACCATGAAAAATGCGACGAACGCAAAAATGATGATCCTATTTTGTAGTTCCGGTTTTTCGAAGTCCATTGCGCAAAATTCAGTGTTTTTCGTTGTCTCGTCATCATCAGAGACCTTAGAAAAGAAAATAACATTCTTGAAAACAAATAGTAGTTCTTTTCTTGAGGTCACGCGTGCATTCAAATTAGGAAGAAGTAGATGGAATCAGTGTATTCAACTCTACGAGCTTCATAAACAGATTTAACTTCTGTTCACTGTCTGTTGCTATTATACTGTATTGTATTACTATTGTAATAGGCAGTAAATAAAAGTTAAAATATTTCCATCTCGACTATAGCTACAGCTTAACTGTATTCAGTGGCGATTTATTCCCTCCTGATAAGACCGCTGACGGAAGATTGCTCATAGCACCGTTAGAGTAAAAATTGTCGGAGCGAAAGTCAAAGCAAAGGTCTCAGTTAATGTGGTGGATAACATGTGAGCCCGTGGTAGGAGTAATTTCTGGTTCGGAGTTCGCTTGAGTGCTCGAATCCTGCTCATATCTCACCCCTCTTGTGCTTATGATCGTGTTTTGGAAGTGACTTGCCAAACAACTACGACGCTTATACTGTAGTTGTTGCAAACGATATTTCGAAACTTGACGAGAAAGTTCCACGCGTTCGGACACGATCCAGTCCAATTATGATTCGCTGCAACTTGTCAAGAACCAGCTGTGCAAGTTTACATTGAGTCACGCACGACTTAAAAATGACAGTGATCATTCCTTCAATTCATAACCACAAGTGGATAACACGCGAACCACGGAAAAGAGTAATGGCGGGTTCGAAACTCACATGGGATTCAAAGTTTTGCTCATATCTCAGCATTGTTGTGGTTGCATTTTACAAACAGGTTTTGCTCATGCATAATCAATTATTGTGAGTAATAAAGGGCTCTAGACAACCATAGTATTTTTTTTTTGCGTATTGCTTCACTAAAGTAGGCGTGAACCTCTAAAAATTATGTGCAGCCAGTAATTAAATGCTAGAGGTGTCACATAAGGTACTACACGATGGTTCCTATAGTATACCCATATGCGAATCTAAGTCAAAACATTCGACTATTTTTGTCTTTACGTTCCTATCTTTATGAGGCTATTCTTACCTTGTAAGTCCAGTTCTGGCCCATGGCCCATTCGGGTAAAGGTAAACGATTGATTTTCACGACATATCCAATCGGTACAGCTGCTATCGACGAGATTATCCACATCACAATTATTGTCAGATAGGCTCGTGACATTTTCGGCGAAGATTTGGAGCGAATCGGATAGCTTAAAAGAGTTTAAAACAGCATGAACAAATGTTGATTAAGCAAAAAATAGATTTCCCTTAATCTTGATTTACCATTTATTATTTAATGAAGACTCTACAGTTATTTTAAAGTAAGGAATGGAGTGAGTTAAAAATTGTCAGAGTTTGTTGTAGAGCAAGGGTTAATTTTCACAGCAGGGTCACCCAAGCTGTAATGGACTGGATATTTCCATGCAGAAGATCAGTTAGGGTAAACCTATACCTCGACATGGACCAATAAGCTGTTTACATCTTACCATCGCTTTATAGGACGTCTTCAAATTAGTCGACAACGGAACCCAAAGTGACATCAGTGCATGTTTCTTTAAAATATTTTGTGTTACATTAGTTCTGGTTGCTAATAACAGCCTAAGACTTCGCTACTCGTTAAAGCGTTGTTCTCTTTGAACCAGATGGAAAGGTGTTCTACGCCACTTGTTTGCAGGTTCAAGGCAACATGGTGAAGTCCCTCCATGGGATAACTGTGGAACGGTCCAATACTTGCTGCTGGTCAGAAAACAACTTTCCAAACAAACAACAAACAACTGCTTTAGCGACTTCTGACAACATGGTGCCTTCTGGATACAAATGGCTTAAATTGCCATGTTTTCGTATATTTTTTGAATTATGGGCTTAATTTTGTCTTTTTCAGATGACTAACGACGATAACAAAACCGGACTAATTTCATTTACGTGCATCCTAAGCATAACAACCAATTTCGATTTCCAATTAGCCAGTATCTCTTTCACATCAACGGAAATAACCATAAAAGTGTCAGAAAAGGAAACCGTGCCATTCAGTAGCACTCAAGCGCTGGCAGTTTTTTATATGACGAAGTGGTTTTTGAAAGAAAGAAAGGGTCTTGGTGTTCTCTACACGTCTTTTCATGTGGAAATAAAGGTTTCGAAAAATATTGCGAAATCAGTAAGCACCCAGAACTCTAGGAAACATTAGAAAATCGGCTGGCAGACCAGTAGTGATTTCTGAAATGCAACTGTTCTGATTTCCGCACTACAATTCGTTTCAGTATCATCACCCGTCATGTTCGGAAATGATCACGAGCATGGATTTAGTTAAAACTTGAGGATATGGAGAGTCCTTTCTTCATTAATATGCTGAGGGGTGTTAAATATTTGTTAGAAAAAATAGCAATACTGAGACGTTCTCAGCTAGTCACCAGCGTCAGTTGACGGCCTTTGTGAAGCGGAGTGAAAATTTCTACTTTGCTACTCGGATTCTTCCAGGATAAAAGCGAATGCTACAGCCAGGTGACCGACAATTCGAGGAAAATATAATCAGCCGAATAGGGAAGAAAGGATGGCGTAATATATTACATCTCCATACAATGTTAGCCCGATCTTAACGAAAGGATTGGTAACTCGCAGGAGATTCGTCTGCGTACTATATTAAAACACTTCGTCAAAAATAAATAACGAATTTGGAAACGTGCTTCAAAAACTGGTGGATAGGGCTATTTTGTTTCTATTAGCATATACAAGGGCTCGTGTAGCGCAATGGTCAGAGGCGCCCTACGATGCCCATAGGATCAATCTATGCGCCCCAGGCTCACCAAGCCTTCCATCCCTCCGGGGTCGACAAAATGGTAGCAGACTTGTTGGATAGTAGCACTAGTTCGATACATCGGTAGGCCACCTCAATTCATTGTAAAGGCCAGATATGCATCCACTCACCCCCAAAAGTGCTTAATGAAGTCGAATGCATGGCGCATCCCTCAGGGATTGATCAACACCGACAGCTTTATCCTTCATGCTTTATTAGCACAAATTGCGTACGATTTTGTTAACTAACAAAAATTTTCACCAGATAGCAAACCATCGTTCAACAGTGAACGAACAGATGACGAGAATTGACGCGTAGCTGGTGAATTCGATGAGATAGGCGCGGACTTTGCAAATCCATTCGGGGAATTGGTACGGATACGCGAAATCTAATGCACCGTATAACTCCATCGGAAGACCTGCAAAGTACAAATATGTTAAAAAGAGGAAAAATTAAAAGAATGAAGGCTAAAAATACTGTAACAACAATGGTGGAAAAGAAGAATAATGGAAGAAGGTAGAGGAAGTGATGAAGAAATGAGGGAGGGTGGGATGAGTAACAAGCTGCTAATGGGCTCTCAGTCTTCTGTGGTATGTGAACTCAGCTGAAAACAATAAAAAAATCAAAAGTGGAAGAAACGTACCGAAGATTAATACGACGAGGTCGGAAAGTGCTAAGCTGAAGAGATAGAAGTTAGTGTGAGTGTGCATGGATTTAGTGCGAATGATCACCACACATGTACAGATGTTGCCGATAGTGCCGACGATGAAGATTATCGAGTAGCTGATCACCGTCGGAACCACGATCATCTTCTGAAAAAGAGGAAGAAATTAGTGCGCATAACATATGTTTACATCTTTAGCAACTTGATTTGATACGTTATGAATCCGTCGGTGCTTCAAACATCAACTCTAAACCTGGAAAATCTTCCTATTGGTTTCTATTGACAGAATGGCAACGTGAAAGTGAATTAATGGCTTTCCACAACGGTAAAAATCCAACAAAAATTCAAATCAGCATAACCTTTGAGCCGATAATGTACTGAAAAAATCGGCCAAAGGAGATATTTGAGGTGATTTTAATGTGGAACACTCACTGTTTGGCAGGGATTTCCCATCACACCCAGCACGTACGAAGAGACATTCTTTGCGTCATAGCCGAGTAGCTCACAGTTCATCTGTAAACGGTACAAATGTCTGAACGGAGCACGAAAGCGCCGCCTAGGAATCCAAGGTGCTACATAAAGGATGCGAACGAACGAAATGAAACGGCACCAAATGCGGGTGCTATAATGTTCAACATGAAAACTATTCATAAAAAAAGGAATACGACGATTATTTCAAAAAAAAATTGAAGAGAGAAATATTAAATAATAGGATAAAGCATTCCATGTTGATTAATCCTTTAGAAATACGGTCGAGGTGATTCAATGCATATTTGGGCCAAAGAAAATGACATGTAGAGACCTACCTATGCTACAAGGTGTTTTATCCTTCTTGATAAGTCTTGTAACAGTCTCTCAATTTTGGAGGAATAGCGTCTTGGCATAGCCAAGGAAACGCATCGAATCAACAACTATGTATGTATTGCAGAGATATATGTGGGATGTGGGGATGCAGAGGTATGTAAGGATGTACGTATATATCTACCTCACTCCACTGCGCTACCCGGATCACATCTCAATACATACGACAAGATATCTCCATAATGGAGGTGTCCATTAAAAATGAAAAAACTCGTAAACAGTCTATTTAAACAGAAAAGAGTGACCTGTAAGCATTTCAATGATATTATTTTCCAAGTATTGCATAGGTGAGGAGTGAAATAATGCTAATTGAGAGAGCAGCCAAGGATTTTCGTACGAATAAACATAGGTAACCTTCAAACTAGTAAAACTCAGTGAAGTATGACGGCAATATCAAGGGATTTGTCTTTTAGTTAAAAAATGTTTTTTATTACAAAAAGGCTTCCATAGGTTGTGAAAGGACTGCCTTTGATAGTGACTTTTGCCACCCATCAATGTGTCAATTCAGTGCTTATGTCCTTCAAAGGAAGTCTGGTAAACGTGCACCTTGGATAGACGAGTTGAGAATTAATTGGCCCAGTAAGTGGGATTAAACCAACCACGCTTGTCTTGCTGGGCACCTTTATCTATTGCACTATAAAAGCAAGTATAGAAATCTCACCTAAGTAAAATGAGTGAAAACCGAAGAAAAAAAATTTGACGGTTTAAATTAAGCGCAGTATAGATGCAGCTAGAGTTTAAATAAAGTATGTGGATAGGATCAACTCACTATTATCAGTGTTAGCAAACAATAAGTACTAACAATTCGTGCTATGTAAGTTCAAAAATAACAAGGCACAACTGTAAAGAGCCCAACCGAGAGTACTCTGTGGAGAATACCAAAATACGGCGTTGTTTTCCATCTTAAACGACCGAGTTACGCGGTTTGAGTCGAAGGCAAATTGTTCGCCACCATTTGTTTTGTCTTCCGTTTTCCAGATATCATTGGAAGCAGGAAGCGCAGTAAGAGAGGTTGCCGAATAAGCCAACGCTCACTGGCTTGACCCTTCTCCGGGCGAAGGTTTCCAACCCTCCTGGCTCTGTAAATTGGTACCAAATTTAAAGACAGCTACGACGAAGAAGAAATCTTCAAGAAGCAGCCGAATCTACACGTAATTGATGATCACCATGGATAACGAATGTGAGGAAACGGATCCAATGAAAGAACTACTGGTATCTTCAAAAGGTTCGATGTCGGATCCTAAAAAGTGAACAGAAAAAAGCTTCATAGGTTCACATAATGGAGTTTGACTTTTTAAACAAGTTTTCAAAAGCCTTTAGGTTTCGGGAAGAAATTACAAAAGGCTAAAACACATAAAAACTTTTTTCAAATTTATACGACCCGCCTTCCCATATTCGGTGCGGATCACAACAATTTTTGCATTCGATTCGTTTCCTCGCATCCATCATCCACTAAGGCCTTCCAACTTTTACTTGTGCCTTCCGCTGCTGCTTGAGGATTTTCATTTCACCTTGAGTGTCGTAGAATACCAGCCCAGTCGATTCTCACTGGAGTCCTGAGATAGACAGGCTAAGGCTTTCCCACTTCGACTGCAGAGAGCGAATTCTTCCCAGACAAGTTCAACACCAATTTCCCGACTCCGGAGAAATAAATCAGGTGAGCTCACACCGAGGTCGAACCAGCTCCGTCTCGTGACGACCGGCAGCGCTACCATTGTGCCCATAGAAAACTATATGATAACATTCCTGACACTGTTGTAATACACGAGGACAGAAATGTGTATACTGAATATATTCGAGCAATCAGTTATCCGATAAATACGACTGAATAGGATAAAAATCAAGTGGTCCTAAAGTGTGGAAGCGTGATGGCCACGAAATTAACGGAAATTTAAGGGGAGCGGAGTTAAAGGGAATTTAATCGGATAAATGTTCTACAGGAGTTATTGACATAAGATGGAATTCGGTTACTTCCTTAATTTTTCCGGACAATCAGATGAATAATAGACAAAAGAGTTGAAAATTCTTTCACGTGAAAACTCCTCCTATGAAGTTCAACACACACCAATGAGCTCATGTTTTACTGCCACAAGTCTTTCACAGATTATAGACCATTCGTGGATTATATCCGGCACGTCTAATCGGGCAGAAGTCTGCAACCCAGTGACGGCGAAGTATTGACATAATACGCGGTTTTCGGTCGTCTAGATTATGTGGACTTCATGATTGCTTTGGTAGGAATTGCCACAATGGCGCAGAGAGCTATGCGCTACCCTCTGGCTAGAAGCGGTGGAATAAAATGGCCTCATATAAAATGTATGATCTTGTCTTTATCTCTTAACCGAGAGGATCGAAAAAGAATCTGTGGTAGACCACAAAGAGGAACGGATAAACTAGTAGTGGTCGCTTAAATCGTTCGATAAAACAGATATAGCTTTCTGATGAAGGCTCCGATGTTCAAAAATTTCATTGAATCAAAACTATAAAAAGCTCTAAAGCTCTTGGCGTTGATTAATCCCCGAGGGATGCACCATGCATTCGACTTCAATCAGCATTGTTGGGGGTGATTGAATGCATATCTGGCTTTTACAATGGCTCGTGGTGGCTTGCCGATGTATCGAGCCAATGCTGCTATCCTCCTAGACAAGTCTGGTACCAATTTGCCGACCCCGGAGGGATGGAAGGATTGGTGGGTTATGGGCGCGGGGATCGACTCCACGTGTTTGTCGCAGTGGCGCCTCGAACCACTGCGCCACACGCGCCGTTAAATCAAAACTATAGTGGGAGAAATTTTATGGGGACTTCACAACTCTTGATAACATTCGCAAGTGCGACGTGACGACTTCCACACACCGACGATGTCCCACTTCGAATGCTTCCAAAAATCAGAGAGGGAAGCTTTTGAAAGAAGTCGAATTGAGATTGGACTTTTACGACCTATGCCACGGCTTGTGCATTTTCCTGTATGGATCGTTCGACTTCAAACAAGCAGTTTCATTTTGCATCTTGACGATTGGCCGCGTTGGAGAATTGTTCCATATGCGTCTTACACTCAAATTAATCAGAAAAGTAATTTTCAAACCGACCATCATTTAACGTCGGTAGCAAAATAATCAACATGTATATAAATTGTTGAGCTTACGCAAGGTTGATAAATTTGTCTATTTCGGCTAATACTTCGACGTCCTCGTCTTCATCAGCGCCGATGATCCGTGTCGGCGGTCCACAGTTGTTCGTTATCTCGATGTGGCGTCTTCATTGTCGTACCAAGACGAGATCTTCTTCAGTGAACACCGCACGGATAAACCAACGGATCATCGGCTCTGATAAAGACGAAGACGTCGAAATGTTTGCCGAAATAAACATATTTATCAACCTCGTTTAAACTCAGAAATTTAGAAACATGTTAATCAGAAAAATTCTAGACGACGTCAAGAATTAATCAGTAATGCTCAGTACAAAAGACTTATGAGTGCTCTTCACTTCAAACACCTGCAAACTTTAAAAACAGGAAGGAAATGATAAGCTAAGCAGAAATACGGTAAAGTACAATATGTGCACTTATGGTACGACAATCTAGGATAGATTTACCCCTTGCTTTCGCTTAAGGCATTCATATGTTTAAAAAATCTTATTATCTTCCCCACACGGTGCAAACAGCGTTCAGTATATGGAGTATATGGAGAAATCAAGTGAAAATGTGAGAAAAGTCCATATAATTCGAATACATTGAAATAGGAGAAAGGAATCTATTTTATGGAATATATCTATAAAAAACTAATTGAGAGACAGGCGAAACTATGGAACCGCGTGGTGTGGTGGTGAACGCGTTAGCCCCTAGAAAAGGTTGTAGTCGGTTGTTTTTTGTGTGCTATCCTATCTGTTCATTCAAGGATTTGAATAAATAAGAAAGGGCAACGACTGCTACTTACTGTGTTTTAGTTGTTTTTAAACACATGGACAATCGATCTGAAGACTTGTAGGACACGCAAAAATATCTTAGCACAAATACTGAAACTCATTGGTGAAGAAGTCAGAATAAGAAGTGCGCCTCAACTACAAGTGGAAGTCATTAGCTCCCGCTGATGAATATTGTTTCTTCAAGGACAACGTCATCTAATTAGAATTACATAACCGGTAGAGAATCGACGTCTCATAAGTAATCAGTTGGATCGTTCTAAGTAGTAATCCATATTCTCACTTACTTCTTAAAGATGATTCAGGGCTAAAATTGTCAAGGTTGCGTGTAAAGTAGCTCTCACTCCTTAACGAGATAAAAGACGGAAAAAAAACCTTTCTTGGCCAACGAGCTTACTGGTTAGACAAAACAACTGGAGGTCCTGAAATTATGGCAGAGAGACTGAAGTTGTTGGAATGCTGAGGAAGGAAAGGATCTCCCTTACCATTCCAATAGCTTCCTTGTGCTTGACAAGTCTGTGTTTCGGATGTGAAAGAATTTTACTAGTTCTGATTCCTGTTCGTCTACTACTACATCATTAACCAATACCTGTAAAAAAAGTGAAAAATACGGTAGGCCCAGCAGTCAAGGATGCCGTGGAATAAACGTACGATCGCTGCTTTGACACCGCTCATTCAAAACACACCTCTCATTTGTCCGAGGTGAGATAAATGGCATCAGACTTGTATGCAAAAGCTTCATTTGACTTTCAAAGGCAGGCGGTTACCTGTGATGAAGACCTGAGAACACTCTAGCAGAGCTGTACCAGTGAGTATTAAATCGACCAGCATTCGACTATATGCGTGAAGTCTTCATGTGGCAGCTGAACCCGCACGCAATTCCGAAGCTCCTTGTGGATGAAGGACGTGCGGAAACCAACTGAAATAAAAAAGTGCTAAGATTTGCACTATAAGTGTTATTAGGTAATTCAAATAGAAGAAATTTATAATTAGGCCGACACGTCGCTTGTTAAAGTGCTTTTTTAGTGCGCTTTGATAGCTATGCTTAGGTGTTTTCAGGTCGTCACTACCATCCATTCACCAGATGTTACAAAACAAAAAATCTTCGGGTTGATGCAATACTCTTTCACAGTTTGTCCTGGATTGTCTTAGGAAAGAAGTCCGTAAAATTTCTTAAATGAGATGAGATCAATATGGAACATCTCGAAGAGCTGTAATAAGCTACAAATCAATAAACGATAGAATAACAGCGATCAGACAACTATTTTCTTGGCCAAAGAAAGAGCTGAGGGAAAAAGAGCCACATAGAAAGCGAAATATATGGAGGAAAGGCAAATTATTTTCTCCATTTGTTTCGTGGCACTTACCTCCACCCCTGTTCAGTGGTTTCCCGTGGGGAAATACGAGAGGTCAACTTCTTCTTTACGTTAGCTTTCATAGAAGTTGTCTAGACTAGTTGATTTAAATGAGATTGTACCAGGTGATTGTCGACAGCAATCACCAAAGCAAACACCTGATACTTTTACTACCATTCATATGTGTTTTTCGAAACTAGGAATGTTTTCAGCTGTTGTCAACAACTTGACTCCTGCACGAAAAATAGTTCTCTTAGATTTTATTACAGAACTTGTTCGTCTATAAAACTGATAGATTAGGTAGTTCCATGGTGAATTAGGAATAACTGCTTCCAAGAATAGTAGGATGAATGACCACCGTTTCCCCTACGCTAGATAAATAACTGAAAATTAAAAAAGAAAAATTTGAACCACTATCTTTAAATAAAAGGCGCGTGTGGCGCAGTAGTCGTAGGCGCGCTACTATACACAAGGGATCGATTCCCGGCTCCACGACCCACTAAGCCTTCCATCCTTCCAAGATCGGCAAATTGATACCATACTTGTCTACGAGGATAGCAGCATTGGCTCGATATATCAGCGAGCCACCGCCAGTTATTGTAAAGGCCAGATATGCATTCCATCACCTCTAAACGAGCTTAATGAAGTCGAATGCATGGCGCTTCCCTAAAGGATTGATCCACGCCGGAGCTTTATCCGTTTTATTTATCGATAAATATCGGAAGAAAATTGGTATAATTAACTGGTGCAAATTTGCGACAACGAAAACTACTTGGTAGTAATCGGCAACTGATATAATTTTTTATGTTCCACCATGAGCGCTTGTTCTAACCCCTAACGGGGTCTCTCAAAAACCACTTGAAGAGCTTTTTGGTGGTGATGGAGGAAAAACATACAGTAGACTTAAAAGTGGAACTGAATTGCAAGAAAGAAAAGGAAAGAAAAATGAGGAAATGAAAGTGGGATAATCTTGAGAACAACCTGATGAACACATGAATAAATAGAAATACGGCAATGGAGTGAAAGGAGAACCAAATTAGAGGCCACGTATTAACCCAGTCTATTCAAAAGCTGTATTTCATTGAATCGTAGAATAAGTAAGAAATGTTTTATTGCATTCGTGAGCTTACACAAGGTGGTTAGATAAGTTTCTATTGTGGTTGACGTTTCGGCGGCATCAACTTCTTCAGAGTGGCGATGATGCGAGACGGGTTTCCACAGACGTTCATTCTTGCGTAACTTCATTCGCTAGGGCTCTTTTATTCCATTCATGCGGGGCTCCACTTCACTGTATTCGACTCGATTCGACTGGCCAGGAGGACTCAAATCGCTGAATTGAACTGCGCTGGACACTCTACTGGAATCCTCGCGGCTCTGAGGCGATGGTTGGGAGACGTTTGCCGCGGTATAACAAAACTAGGTAACAACCTCGTCTTAGCTTGATAGTACAACAAAATTTTGTAAGGAAACCGTGCTAGTTTAGCAGACTAGAGTTCCGGAATTTCTCAGCGTCCAGTAACCAAAGGAATGGTAGACAAAATCGTGTTAACCAGGCTGCTCAAGAGTGTTTTGATCTCTTATATCCACAAATACTCAGGATAGGTTTAATTTACACCGAACCTTTGTTTTTCCCGGAAACGTTCCTGGAGAAGGGAACAATGTGGCAAAGCAATTACTTGTCCAAAACACCTGCATGCTTCAAAATTTTAAATTACATTTTGTTCAGAGACAAAAAATCCAACAAATTGTATTTACAGGAAGAGAAAGGAAACAAAAGGGCAGTGAAGAAGGCAGGAAAAAAATACATTGGAAAGCAATTCCTCCAGGAGGAAATTCAAAAACTTCGAAGGAAGGAAACGTATTATTTTCGTGAAATGAGTAAACCATGAGCGATGCTGACTGGACTGATGGGTGAGGAAGATGACTGGATGGGTGACGATTGAAAAGGTGAATTCATTCGTTCTTTCAGAAAGAAATAACGCATAGGGCAGATTAAGAAAGAAAAAGAGAGAGATTGAAGAAGACAGAAAGAGGGAGAGGAAGGTGCGAAGACAGGAAGAAGAGAAAGAGAATGAAAGAAACTGGTGTCGCCAAGAGAATAACAATCTCTTTAGCAGAGCGTCATAGAATAAGCCCATTAATAATGTGCGAAAGAGTACGCCTTTTATTATTCTTCCAAGATTGAAAATATTTTTTGTTAAGTTAGAATAGAACCGTGCTTTGAATGACGAGAAAGGAAATGAAGGGAAATGAAGGGATTTTTCTACATGGCCAGACATCAGATGTTACACTAGCGCTAGCAATTCTTTCATTCGATTCCTTTTCTCATATTCGTCATCCACTCTAAGCATTTCAATTTGTGACTGGATTCGGCCGCCGAATGAGGATTGGTCTTCTTGAATGGTGGTTGTGTAAATCGAAAGACCGACTTTCTATAAACCTCGGCATAGATAGTTGATATATTTATTTATGTGATCTTATAAACTGATCTTCTAAAGCTGACGCGAGGTTGGTACAGATCTTCGTTGTCGTTGTCGTTGTTTTTGATGTTATTGATCGATGGCTGACGTTTCGGCGACTTCGCCTTCCTCAGAGCCTGGACGTACTTTATGTTAGAATACTTTTATTATTCGGTGGAAAAAAAGGTTAAAAAATTAATGAAGATCAAATTTTCAAATAAACGCCATATTGAACAGGAAGGCCACTCACCGTGATGTTACGTGCGGGACTGGCCCACACGTAGCTCACGCGAGCAAGACACGTCCCGGGGTCAAAATATCATTTTGAAACAGGGCGCCAGGTCACGCGTGATAGTGAGGCATTCGTCCTTCCGGTTCATCTTTGGATTTTTGAAATTTATCCAAAACGCCTCAAGAGTTTTGCGCGTTGATGTTTTTGATTCCTGCGCTAGGATCCGCACTTTCACTTCAAAATCATCGCCGTTGTGCTTTTGTGCCCTATGCGTACCTAGAGGAGTGTTTAAACGGATTCTAGCTTTTCCATATAGATATTCTTTTATGCGGCCACAAACTGGTCTACCCGTTTCTTCGATATATTCCTCGCCGCATGCATTACATGAGATCAAGTTTGTATTTCTTCAGGAAAACGTTTTAAACTCGGAACATAAATCTCTATACAGTTTCCGACGGTGAGCTCTCATAAAAATCGCCAACTTCGCTTTAAATTGATAACATCATCCAGGTGATGAATATGGATTTAACCAATACAATGTCTTTTACGGCAACGTGGCTGTGAGAGTCAGACTTTTCTGATGATGAGTTCATTAGAAAATCATCGTTGTATCGGAATGAGCGAAGTGGGATAGTCGCTACAAACTGCAACCGTTTGCTGGCGCTACGTTTTAGAGCTTAAATAACATTATACTCACAAACCCATGCTTGCAGTTGGTGACAGTCGAAAGTCGGGTGAAATTCCGTTGACTTCACATTTCCTAAGCAGCTCACAGAAAGACACACCAACACGGTTGGCGTCACCACTTCGAAGGCGACGCTCGTCATCTCCTGTCACATCATTGCACTGTGCTTCGCAAGGTATAAACGTTGTTTGACAAACGGCATTACAACACACAAGTATTTCAACACATTTGTGACCGTGCAGTTTTTCCTGATATTGGCCAATATTTGAAGCTCGCCCCTCAAAGTATACTAGTCGAAGGAAGAATCCGACAAGTGGGCGTGTAGTTCAGTGGTAGTGGTGCCGTCCAACACGCGGAATGCCTATTCTACGCAGGAGCAAATTCAACTCCGTGCTGGGCCCACCAAGCCTAGCATCTAGCCTGAGTAGAGTTATTGGTACTCGATTTGTTGGGAACATCTCATTCTCTCTAATCAACATGGGCTAGAAGGGTTCTTGCAAGGTTGGTACCATCAAGTTCCAATAGCACTTCAGAGTAAAGGAGGGTTGTTGGCCGCCTGCTTAACCAAGATTGTCAGTTCTCATGGTGATGATCCCTCGTATTAGTCAGGATTATATGAGCACGCAATAATGCAATATTATATCATATCCAATATATCCAAAGTCGACTGTCTTCACTTAACCTTGGCATGGAAAAACAATATATCTTCTTAATGAGATATATCTTCTTTAAAATTGAATTGTTTTTGGCCACGAAGGAATTATGCAGTTCCCATCAAGTGCGCTAGTGTTGCCACGAACGAGACAAAAGCATTCATTCTACACTCCAACAGCATTTCTATCAGACTGGCCTATTGTTGAGTGTAGTATGATATTAAGAACTGGAAAACAGACCACGGTATACGTGACTAAAAATCTTGTTTGGTTAACGACCATATCTAAAATAACCACCTGTATCACCGGTCGTCCCAATGATCGTCGTATGGTTCAAGAGGGCGCCAGTAAATCTTCCGCTCCTCCCTGTCGCGTGCAAGAGTAGCTCGTTTGGTTTTACTCGTTCTGGGGACCCGTTGAGCGTCATAACTTTCTTCTAGGGTTTTCATGAAGAGCTCTGTCTATTAGGACGGCGGTCTTCTTGCTGCGCGTTTGACATCCCAAAGAATCCAGTCGGGAACGACTCTTGTCCACCGGTTATCGTACAAGCGCATTACATGCACATTCCATCTTATCTTTGATAATTTGGAATGTGGAACGGTGTCCTTGATTTTTAATCGTTAACGAGGGTCGGAAATCGGGATCGTTTCTCCCACTAGCATCATGCGGAACACAACCATTACCAAGTCCGACTTTCTATTAACCTCGGCATTGATTGAATATATCTTTCTATTTCTGTTCAGCAAACACGAGGTGCTATTTTATTTCTTTATTTACGCACAAGCTGACGTTTCGGCGGATTTCGCCTTCCTCAGAGCCTGGAAGGGTCAAGTTGACAGCAATCCACTCGGCCAAACACCTCCATAACGAAACAGAGAAAACGCTAAACCAAGATTTCAATCACATTTAACACAGCTCTGCACACTCACCGCTTTCTATGAGTCTTCCACTGAGTATGTCGAGTGAAGAGCCATTAAAAATGGCTATTTGCGTGCCAAGTTCAAGGACTCCAGTGCGGTTGGTCTTCACACGACATACTCAGTGGAAGACTCATAGAAAGCGGTGAGTGTGCAAAGAGAGCTGTGTTAAATGTGATTGAAATCTTGGTTTAGCCTTTTCTTTGTTTGGTTATGGAAGTGTTTGGCCGAGTGGATTGCTGGCAACTTGACCCTTCCAGGCTCTGAGGAAGACGAAATCCGCCGAAACGTCAGCTTGTGCGTAAATAAAGAAATAAAATAGCACCTCGTGTTTGCTGAACAGAAGTAGAAAGATATATTCAATCAATGCCGAGGTTAATAGAAAGTCGGACTTGGGAGTTTCTACAACCATTACCGTCCGCTGGACTGCATATAAATGCATAATAACAAAGCAAAAAGTGCAAATACCTAAAGAATGTAGCGGAAATGATTAGTCATCACGCGTGGCCTTTACGTGGTCGGTCTTCACCAGACCTCTCTATGAAGGTGATCACTTTCACGTGAATGAGGTTGTACGTAGTGTGTAGCAGCTGCCATTCTTCACCAGTACTCTAGAAGACGACAGCACTCCAGTAATGAAGTTGAAACTTAGTGTAAAAGAAACTACATTTTTCTTAAGTGCGAACAACCAAGAAACCGATGAAGGTTTAAAAAATAGCACAAAACCAGTGCAAACAGGTGTATCGGAGGGACTATGGAATGTTAATTCTGAAACTAATTTTTAAAAAACAAGAGAACTCCTTCTGGTCTTATTCCTTAACCTTTCTTCATAATTTCTTTAAGTTTACAAATCTTAGAAATATGTTATCGATCGAAATACAAGAAAATCTACACTAGGTGGGCCACAAAATGAACGACGGACTTAAAAAAGTTGAGAGTCGTTACACCGTAGACGATTTAAGGTAGGAAATTAATTGCGATATGAATTCTCATCGTCTTTCTGTAGTAACTGCAGTCTACTCACGAAGTACACGATGAAATGCCTGGCAAAATCCACAACGCTAAGCTTATTTTGGAAATTAATGGGTGTTAGAATTTTTAACGTTGTCTAAAAAAGTTTCTCCTCAGTTGGAAAAATCGTTTGACGTTAATTGCTTCCTTGTACTGCTATTAGTGCCTTAGTGATACAAATACAGCAATTGACTTGTACTTCGTCGGCATAACAAAGTTACGAGTCTCTTTTATTTCCTCCCCGAGGGCGAGGTATGTGTGAGAAAGGAGTATATAACTTGCGCGACAAATTTCGAATAAACTGGTTTATTAAAAGATTGACAACAAAATGATAGTAGAGAAATGACAGACAAAAAGTAGAGAAAAGCTAGCTGAGAGACAGGCGAAACGAAGAACCCGCATGGCGTGGTGGTGAACACGTTAGCTCCGGGAAAGGGTAGTAATGCGTTCGTTCCCCACCGCAAACATCTGCGGTCTGGAGTTTTATTAATATCTCAGCATCATTATAGTTGTATTTCACAGAATACCCTGCCGTGAAAAATTGTGATCGGCAGCAAATAAAAGAACCAACATTGTAAAATGATTATATTCCATTATTTCTACTTGATCTAAGCATTATTACGTCTATTCGGATGGAAATGAGTGGTCCAAGGATAGCTGTGAAATCCTTTAAAATGTTAGTGGCTTGTCGCTGGGCGGAACAGATGGCAGAAAGGAAGCAGCCTTCCAGTGTTGTCATAAACTCTTTAACAAAACAAGATAGAACGGCGATATTTGGCATGGAAAATTCGAATACGTTTAAAAACTCTAAATTTGAACTTTACATGAGATTTATAAATCTGAGTCAGAACTGCGCCGGAAAAGTATAAAGTGAACTATTCCCTAAAACGACTCACAATTAATGAACACTAATTGGAAGAAAACTCCATTTCTGTCGCCATTTCGAGATTTCACTCATAAGCCACACATATGGCATTAACAATGAAAGGTCCTATGAACAACCTAATAGTGACAACAAATAAACAGCGCACTGGCCTAGAGGGTCGTATGATCCACATGGTCGTTGGCGCGGTGCCATAGCAAGGCCTAATCAAGTGCACCCATCTGTGGCCGTTAAATTAGCACCAGACTTGTGTAGGACGATAAAAACACCAAATTGTTATGTCGATTTTATTTACATCACTCGTCATCCTATCTACTGAGTGGATCCGAGCAATTCTTGCATTCGATTCCTTTTCCTCGAGTTCTTCGTACATAAAAATTTCGGGAGTTTCGCGTGTTGTTTCTGTTGATGCTTGAGGGTTTCGCCTTTTTCATGAATGTCGTAGCATAGTAGTGGAGTTCATTCTCTTTGCAATCTTCGAGACAGCCCGGCTAAGTCGTGCCTACGTGAATTGCAGGAAAGCGTTAGGTGCGGGCGAAACTAGCAGCTTGCATCCTGTTGAACTAGGCGCTACCACTTGTTCCACTTTTAGCATCCATCCACCAAAAGCTGAGTTGCGGATAAGGTTTTTGATTCACGGATATGCTTTAAAAAAGACCTCTGCGTAAGTTCTTTTCGCAAAAGACAAAAAATTTTCACGTTCGACAGACAGTATACAATGAGAGAATTTTATGCTCTACCAAGACAAGGACGGGTGTGGGGCGGTATTCGGAGGCGCTCTGCAGCACACGTGGAATCAATCCACGCATCCATGGCGCACCAAGCGTTCCATACCCTCGGGGTCGGAAAACCGGCCCAGACCTGTCTGCGAGGATAGTAGTACTGGCTCGATACACCGATAGACAACAAGTCATTGTATAGGCCAGTTATGCATATGCATTTAGTCACCTCCAAACGATGCTTGGTGAAGTCGAAGGCATGGTGCATCCCTCACGGATTCATCAACCTTTGCACTCATCACAATTACGAACATCCTACACATTCTCTCTTCCACTTCCTTCAAACTTTTAGTGAGGTTTCAGATTGCTTTCCGAGTTTCTATATTCTTAGTTATTACTTTTCACGAGAAGCTGAACCGTGCTCACTTCTTCGTTTCTCCCAACATGATTAAGTCTCCGAATTTCAGTTCTTATCCAACAGTATTAACCAAAAAACGGCAAATGATTTTTAGATAGCGATTTAGCGTAATTAATAAAATGCTTGCCTTGAGCGCGATAGAAAAGTCTGTTCTACAACCCGACATGTTGTTCCACTCCTTATGCCCGGTCCGACACGTAGGCGACACGAGTGGATTTCCGTTTTCCATTCCACTATTCCTTAAAGGTCGTTTATGTCTTCGTCGTGGAGAGATTTCTTGTTTTAGGGCCTTTCGAATTTTACCAGAACGAATCCCGATTTTGTGGAGTCCACAAAAACATAATTCTTCTATCTAGGCCTGTATTTTTGGTACCGAAACGATTGAACAAGCAAGAATTCGTCAAGGAAAGTACTACGGCGTTCCGTAATGTATCGCTGTTTGCTGTTACTGTGTTAACCTTCAGAACCTCGAAATCGGATTTTCGAATCCAGAAATTTGAATCTCAAACAAAATGTAAAATGAAACAAAACTCAGCGAAACTTATACATACCTATGGAGGGATAAAGAATACCTTTCCTGCAAGCCTGCCGAGTTCGCAACACCTCAGACACTTCAGTTGTCAGGAAATTACTGGGATACTGGGATTTGTCAAGAAATCAATATAGTTTACTTCGTATTGAGCATATTAATATGTATCTGACCAATAAATGATCTTTGCGTCATTCGAAATCCCTGTGACGGAATTACTGTTGTCGCATAGAATGCATGAAATCCCGACTTGTAGCTCGCATGGGTTGTTAATCCGCCTACCAAGTCAGTCCTACAGGAACTTGGTTGTATAGCAGATAAGTGCTGTAGGACCACAACCAATAATCACAAAGGCTAAGATTATTAATCTTAGAATTTTTTTACAAAGGTTGAGATTGTTAATTTTAAGATTTTTTCACAAACGTTAAGATTGTGATTAACTAACTAATATAACTATAGCCACAGCTTAACTGGGTTCAATGCCGATTTGGGCTTCCCAGGTCAACCCCATTGATGGGTCACTGCTGATGGCAAAAGATCGATAGAAATAGCTGAGAGACAGACGAAACGAAGGACCCGCATGGCGTGGTGCTGAACGCGTTACTCCCCGGAAAGGACAATAGCGAGCTCGTTCCCTACCGCAGAC
Organism: Angiostrongylus costaricensis; assembly: GCA_900624975.1. Lineage (NCBI taxonomy): Eukaryota > Metazoa > Nematoda > Chromadorea > Rhabditida > Metastrongylidae > Angiostrongylus > Angiostrongylus costaricensis. The sequence goes on along the minus strand of UYYA01003956.1, from coordinate 198,251 downwards.
ACCTTCGGTCCGCAGTTTTGTAAATATGTCAGCATTATAGAAGTCCGTGTTTCTGTTCATTCGGTCATTGGAGATACTGAGCAATCTGTTGGTTGGTTCAAATGGAACTCAAGAGTCACTTGGATGGCTTATTTTCAACCCTATATTTTCATTTCTTAATCAGATGGTTGTAATAGGAACTTCTAAAAGATAAATTTCCACTTCTCAGCACGGCATCGGAAACTCAGCTAAAAGGCGATGGAAACTGAAAGTGATTACAACTGATTCAAGAAGGAGATTGGTATGTGGGAGCGTGGTGGGAAAAATTTCGTTATCGAAAATTTTACACAGCGGTTCCGAAACGAAAACCTGAATTCCAAAGTCCATCAAACAAACATGACTGCTCTGATATATGGCTACCGCTTTCAAAGACTGCTCCGGTAATTCACACTATTTACTACTAAAGGATCCCTGCGATATTCACCTGTCTGGTTGTTTTACTTATTGTGGTTTTATACAAAAAGGGTTTCGTCGAGTTGCCTTGTGCCGAGATGTCGAGCGATTCAGAGCTCATAACTTATGATGAGGGTCCGAAAACCAATAAAGAAAGATTTCTGGCTATAAGGAGAAATTCTATCACTACCGGGTACTATTAGGAAAAAGAGTGGTTGCAAATATGATTATTACAAATTCTCTGTTTGTCAAAATACAACGTTGATTGCGGAAAGAAAGGCCGAGTTGTTATATCGAGCAACCAGAAGAACAATGGACGAATAGACCCAACGGAATCTGTAAGTTTTTTGCTGTCGATAGAACAACTATGAGCTGTCACAAACAAACACGGTATGCTTTGTTAAATATGACAAGTGCTTTAATCAGGTGTGAATTCAAAATTAATGCAAATTCAGCGGATTGGCTGAAAAAACAACAAAAAAAAACATGGACTTTGTATTATAAGCTAATTTACCGATGAGGCAGGCTCTCACCACGGTTTGTCATCTGTAACTAACATTAAACCCACTAACTTTTAGAGAGCGTGACGTAGTCGTCGGAGGTCCCCTGCAACACACACGTGGAGTCGATCCCGGCGCCCAAGGGCCAACCAGCCTTCCATCCCTCCGGGGTCGGTAAATTAGTACCAGACTTGTCTGGGAGGATAGCAACACTGACTTGGTACATCGGTAGGTGGGTTATTGCAAAGGCCAGATATGCATTCAATCACCTCCAAACGTTGCTTAATGAAATTAAATGCTTGGCGCATACCTCAGGGATTGATCAACGCCGAGAGATTTATCCTTTCATCCTTCCAATTTTTGCAGGGAGCTCAGTAGCAAGTCGATGTAGACAATTTAATAACAACGGGGCAAAAATATTTTCTGACAATTTTGGAAGGAGATGTGTTTTCACTATCGTCATATGAGATATGGGTCTCCGGCGATTAACAACATTCGGTAAAACAAAACATCTCTCTATGAATGGTTGACGAAGAGCGGTTGAAAGGACAGTTAGGGAGCTCGTAGACTAAATAGTGGTTGAGGTGCTTTTGAAAAATGGAAATAGAGATTTCTTAAAGAGATCTTAGAGGACTGTCAAGCGCGATGTGTTTTATTATTTTTTCCCTTATTCCTCAGCATCATAATTCCGCCTTTGTTGAACTTTGGGATCATCAATTTTTGCTTCGCAAATAGTACAACATAAGCCAAAAATATTTTGAAAACACCGAATTAGTACGGAAAATCTCGTTGGGTTGACAAGAGGATCAAGGCATTTCCGTGGAATTTCCCGGAGATTTTCCGGTAAACCATTCACAGCTCCAAAATCGGTCTGTTCTTTTTGTTCTGCCCCATGTTCGACAGAACCAATATCTCCGAATGCTACAGCACACTGAATAAAGAATCTAACATAATGAGTGACGTGGCTGTAGAACACAATTATGAAATAGAGCACGATACGAGGCGTAAAAGAACACTGGGAATGTAGTGAAGAAGACAACACCTACTCTGCTCCGGCTCTTTTAATTCAATGGTTCTTTATTCTTTAATTTTACACCCAGAGAATGCAGCTGTGGAATCTTTGAGATGTTCTTTGAAGCGGACGTGAAGAGTATTATGCAAGAAATTGGTGAAAATCCATCGCCCAAGTCTGTGTCTTCAATTGGCAACCGATGAATATAACTCGTTAAGGCTATTTTTCAGAAATATTAAATGCTTTACACAAAGTTCACTATCTCAGCGATCAGACCTCACATAAGGATCTTTACATGAAAAAGAATACTCTTCGCGTCCACCAAACGAGAGAGAAACAATTCTGACATTGTTAGCCTTTTATTTTCTGCCGACTATAGCTTTTCACTGCAGGATACGATGTGAATTACAACCACAGCGATGCTGAGATATTCACAAAACCGGAGTTCGCGCATTACATACTGCGCCACTGAGGCCCTTGTTCTGCGTTTCTATCAGCTAGTTTTCTACCTAACACTGCCATCAGGAATCATCCGTCAGCGGGATTGATTTGAGAAGGAAAAATCGGGATTGTACCAAGTTAAGCTGAGGCGGTAGTCGAAATCACATTGTTAACCATAACTTTCTGCTACCATAATTTTTCACGGCAGAGTATAATGCGAATTACAACCCCGGGAAAAGGATATCATGGTCCAATGTGGTCCGGGGTCCAAGAATATCTCAGCATCGCTGTGGTTGTAATTCACATCATTCCCTGCCATAAAAATTACCGTAGGCAGAAAATAAAAGGTTGTGGTTGTAGTTTTGGCATTCAACATTAAGAACTGGAAAATCCGCACTGCTGTATAGAACTAAGTGATAATCAAATGGGGAATTGGCACAGAAGAGAGCAGAAGCCGATAGCTTTTTTTATTAAGTTAGCTGAGAGCGTTTCTTATTTCTAACATAATGGATAAAGTATAAAAATAAAGCTCCCGGCGTCAATTAATTCCTAGGGAATGCGCCGTGCATTCAACATTATCGAGAAACATTTGAAGTGATTCAATGCATATCTGGCCTAAACAATGTGACTGGCGATGGTGTATCTACGTATCGAGCCAGTGCTGCCATCCTCCTATATAGGTCTGGCACGAATTTGCGACCTCGAAGAGGTGAAAGGTTTGGTAAGCCTGGGCGTAGAGATCGATCCCCTTATGTATTGCAGAGCGCCTTTAACTGTTGCTCTGCACACGCCTCGATCTCTAACATAGGATTTAAAATTTTGAACCAATAATAATTATGCTGTTGGAACACACTATTCAGCTTTTGTGCGTCGGATTTGCTTGCAAAACTGTGGTTCCGTCCAGAAACAAAGTGGTAGAACAAAAATGAAATTATTACAGAGAGTGACCCACTATTGTTTGCGGATAAAAATTTGTTCAAACCAATTTCATATCGATGGCGTGGCTCTGAGAACTGTGAAATGAAGTTGACGAAAAAATAGGATTATAACAATGTTTGTGGCAAAATGGTTTTGGATTTCAAAACAGTATATTTCCATGATAAAGGATATAGCGTTCAGCGATTATCAGTATCTTTTTAAGCTCTTTTGTAAGCTAATATGTATTGAGTCACCTCCCTAGTGCTTAGAGGAGTCGAAAGAATGACGCATCTCTGAGCCATGGATGAACGCCAAACACATCACGCTTTCCAGTTTCTCAGACTCTCGCTAAGATTTGTAATGATGTTGACGAATGTGCTCTACACAGCTGACTTTCGACTGACCTCTTGCTCTCCAAAAGCGAATGCGACGCATTTTCTACTGCCAGCGTTGATACTTCAGTCGTTAGAATAGCCGTGGAATACATATGAGGTCTCTGGTTTAATATCATCACCAGCGCTAAGCTGCCATCCCTCTGTAGCCGACAAGGTGATGCCAAAGCTGATTGAGAGAATAAAAACACTAAGTTGATACATCGATGAGTTTCTAGAAATCATTATGGCGAAACTAAGGTTGCGGTAGGAATGATGAGATATGAACAAACTCGAAATATTAGCTGGGTTTTAAAAATGTGACCACCTTTACCAGGTGCTTACGTGCTATCCACCTCACCGAACACTTTGCTTTACCTTTCTCTCGGACATGAGAAGGGCTCATGAGAGAGTGTCTGCAGTTTGCATTCGGGACTTTGGTCTCCGATTACGTTGCGCTACTCCATCTGGCACTTTGAAGGAAAGATATTGTCCAAAGAATGGGAACTATTGACTAGTCAGTCCGATGCTCTGCCTCAGCGTAGCCGGATTTCTTCGTGGATGATAGATGTTGCACTTCGACACACCTCTGAGAAGAGAAGCACTAAACTATCAAGGAAAAGTGCTTCACCACATTTCTAATTTAATATTTTCCTATGAAATGATTTATGTAAAAGGACAATGTGTTAAGAAATAGTAGAACAATCCAATAAACAACTCTAAAGACATCTCCCATTTAGACCTCCTTAAAACATAGTTTTCTTGGCACCGAAGTTTAATTTCTGCTCAGCAACAGCTTGCAGTTTTTCAATGAGGGCGTTTTTTGAGATGATCTTCAAATTTGAGAATCTTTGTGTCAGCTTGGATACGGCGATGGTATTCAGTGTCATCATTCCTGATCACTTCAACCACAATTTTCTTCGAATGTTGGGAAGAAATTTATTCCCTGAAAGGCGACCTTCACCAGTGAAGCCACTAATTTTCAAGCGCAGATTGTTTTATATTCAAGCCAAAATCTACGATTTTTTGGGTTTTTATCAGATGGAGGTTGAGATTGAGAATGGGATTTTTTATCTGTGTTATTCAAAATCTTTGAAAATGGCACAACTGTCCAAGCAACATATAGTCATGTAAAGTTATTTCCTCTATATTTGTGTTCCCTCCTCACTGCCGTCAACGCCTTAATTTTGTTAAGGTGTAGCAGAATGCAACCACGGTACTCTTCCCTGAAGTAGCTCTCGATACACTTCCATTACTAGACATCAGCCTTTATGAGTGGTTCTATGCTGATCAGTGGCATTTAACAACCTCCAAGAAATGCACGCAGTGTATTATTTCCCATGACCCATCCCAACACTCTACATGTTTCCCCTTCTGTCAGCATACGTTTCAACCGGTTCATTGTTCTCTTCTTTCCAAATCAACAGGTAGGATTACATTTTGGCGTTGTTCTCTGAGAAAGAAGTCACTAGACATTCCGAGGTGTAAAATGACGGCAGTGGTGGATACTGCCCGATTATGCACAATGATGAAGTCAGAAAGATAACAAATTCTTCGTGGGCTTCACTACTTCGAAAAGCCAGTCAGTTAATTTGCTTGCTGCCAATATTTACCCATTCCAAAGCATTGATAAATATCGTCGGTAGTCTGAAGGCTGGTTCTACTTGCTTCACTGTGCCCGCAACAACCGCTGTTGTTACGCTCTCCTAAATTTCTGGCTCACACAAAAAGGCAATTTTTTAAAAATCTGACTTTTTAAATGTTATCACATTAGTCAAATGAGAAGGGAGCATGTGGCGCAGTGGTTGGAGGCTCACTGCAACGCGTACGTGGAATCGATCCTCGTGCCCGTGGCCCACCAAGCCTTCTATCCCTCCGGGTTCGGCATATTGGTACCAGACTTGTCTGGTAGGATAGCGGCGTTGGCTCGATACATCGGTAGGCCACCTCGAGTCATTGTAAAGACCAGATATGCATTAAATTACCTCTAAAGGATGCTCAATGAAGTCGAATGCATGGCGCATCCCTCAAAGATTGATCAACGCCGAGACCTTTATCCCTTATCCTTTATCACATTAGTACTTCTTCGCCCTCTCATGTGGTAGGTGCAAAAATTTTCGGTTGCTGACTTGTTTAATAATTTATTTTCATAGAGTTCGAGTACACATTCAAATCCATCTCAATTTTTCGTAGAATTTATGAATAAGGTCTCCATGTTCACATTACTAGCCATATGTGGATCAATAAGTCGCAGTATTATTAAACGAAATGAGGGGAAATAGGATACAATTTTGAAACAACTTACAGGGAAGTGAAGTGGGTCTGCATGGGAGATCCATTTGTCATGGAGGAAGAGCATCTACTCCAGCAATGAGAGCGAGCACAAAGCCGGCTGCATGGGGACAAAAGCAAATCCCGCGTTCAGGCCAGTGCTGCTGCCGTTCGTCAGCATCTGGATGTGCAAAGGAATTCATCCGATTGCTTGAAGACGATGTTGTTTTCCCCTAACGAGGTCGCCGTTGTGGTCTTCGTTATCGGACACAAACGGTTCAAAGTGCAATTTTGACTGATTGGCGCTCACATGCATCTAATGAAAAGCGTTGTGGACGAAAGATTACGATAGAAATACTTCTTACTTAATGGCATAATGTGCAGGAGAAATCGATAAAGCTTACGTGTCTAAAGACGTCTTTCTTGAATCTAGCATTAGAACCCAAATCATGCTACTGGGAAACGAGCAAGGAGTATAGTATTCATGAAGAAGATCTACAACGACGCCTCGATTACTACGCTGAGTTTTTTCAACCAAAAAAACCCACAACGTTTGCTCCACGAATAATGATGAAACAATTACTTAAAAGGAAAAAAAAAAGAACTAAACTTCAAATTAAAATGAATAGAACTTTTTGAACTTTTAACTGATCGAACGAAGCTCTTAAAAAACTCTCAAGAGCTCATCACTTTACTTGGTTATTGAAAATAGTCTACATATGTTAAGGCGATGAAGTCATCCACATAACCCAAGACCCAGATTTCTACAAATCTGAACGGTCATTTAATTAAAAAACGCACTAGTAAGACAGGTGAAGTTATTTACTAGATAAAACGAAAATTTCAGAGTAACAACTTCAGAGCAGTTGGTGAGGCGCAGGCTTCGAAAGCAGAAAGCCGCTTTCGATTCTGAGTGAAACTCATAATTGTGAGTGAACCATCGGGCTTCCGAGAACTAGCAGCGAATTCCCACATAATCCTGGAGCAGTGTGAATAGGACGCGACCCAGTCTTTGATCGAGAGCAACACATATCACTTGACACTCAATTCTGCTGCCTGCCGCGTGGGACGACGTATAATTTCATGTCGATTACGAACTTGGATGCTCATCCGCCATTCGCTGTAAGCACATAATGAACGGTGTTAGTTTTAGACAATAACATTTCACTAACTAAGGAAAACGATTGAAAACACGACGGAGTTATGGATTTTCCCATATCGCCTAGGAGTACAAGTGGTGGTTAAACGCTTCTACTTACTAAATCCTCCTTGGTGCAGTTTGTAATAGGCGCGCTCCGGGTAGCGCAATCGTGGTTTGAATTGGCCCGGAGTCCATGTTTTGCGAAAATCTCAGCACCGTTGTGGTTGTATTTCACATCATACCCTTCCGTGAAAAGTTATAGTAGGCAGAAAATAAAAGGCTAATATTATTTGCTAAATCCTCTGCGCGCTCCTGGCTCACCAAGCCTCAATCTTTTCTGCGTAAGCAAATTCGTAACAGACTTGCCTGGGAAGATGGCAGCATTGACTCTCTATACAACGATAGGCCACCGAGAGCCACTGTATGAACCAGATATGCACTCATTCAATCACCTCTAGCAATGCTCAATAAACAAACATGGCGCATTCCTCAAAGGTTAACCAAAGCTTAATAAAAACTTAAGCTTAATAAAAAAAAAACAAAAAAACTACAAGACTAGATTATAATCGGATTGGAAGCAAAATAGCTTCTTGGCACACTTACCGTCTTTCACTGAGTATTCGACGTGCAGACCAATCGCACAACTTGCATGGTTGGACATTAAAGTGTCACATTAATACACATTTTGTAACTCTCTCACATTAAAATGTCATTCTGGAATATTGCGCGAGATCGCGCGTGGGAACAAGAGATTACTCCTTGCGGTTCATTTTTGGTATCATGAAATTTACCCGGAATGCTCCAAGTGTTTTGAGAACTCAAGTTTTCGATACTTGTGTGAGAATGTTAACTTCTACTTTAAAATCTTCTCCATCATGTCTCTGTATCACAAGAACGCCTAGTGGCGTATTGGTTTTCAATTTAAATTTACGTACCAGGTGTTGTTCTAATTGAATGCACACTGGTTTACCCGTTTCGCCAATGTATTCGTCCCGCACGCTTTACAAGAGATCAGATAAACAGCACCCGAACTCACACAACTACCGACTCTATCATTAAGACATATAAGGCGGTGTTGCATTGGGTGTGTGTAGCGCAGTTGCTGGAGGCGCCACTGCGAAACACACACGTGGAATCGATCGCCGCGACCATGGTCCATCAAACCCTCCATCCCGCCGCAGCCGGCAAATTGGTGCAAATTGGTACATGTCAGGGAGGATAGCAGCACTGGCTCGACACATCGGTAGGCCACTTGCGTGTCACTGTAAAGGCCAGATATGTATTCAATTACCTCCAACGATACTTATTCAAGTCGTATGCATGGCGCGTCCCTCAGGGATTTATCAACGCCTAGAGATTTACCCCTTTTATTTTTCAATGCAACACTGCGTCAAACCTATGCCGACCGCTACGGTCTAGCTGGCGTCTGAAAGTGTCTGGTGGTATTTTAATCACTGTTATCGATTTCTCTAAACTGGCCCCTCTTAAACAACGTCTATAAAGACACTTATTTTGTTGTAAATGACGAGCAAGATAAAAGGGAACTTGTTCTCTCCGCGATTGTCGTTTGGTGCTTCTTTTCTTCCAAACCTATCCCGAACAGCTACAACTTCGTAGTCATTAAAAATGGTTATTTCCCACCGCAGGTTCCGAGACTCCTCTCTCTGCCCTCTTCTTGTACCCAACCTAGTTGCTGATCGAAGCATGTTTCTTACAAAAGCCATTTCTGGGTATGAGCGGTGACAGGGAAGGTAATGAAACAGTCAGTGTGTTTTTGTTACTTACCTTTCGGTAGCATTTGGCTATGCAGTCGTTTTTGCAGAGGTGAATTTGAAAGTTTAGAAACGGAAGCCACTTTTTCTTGGGTTTCCCCTTTGTTTCAAGGACCCGAAACATTTTCCCATCGCCTCATCTGTAGAGCAGATTACCAGACTATATCTATGTGTTTACGGTGGAGTAATGGCTGGAGATCGAATGCTAGGACTTTCACCTTAGACATAACGGTAAGGGGAGATCTTGGTATTAGTCGCTGTTCCATTGCTAACAACATTTATGCGAAAAACTATCGGGCCATTTAAGGATTTAGTAATTCAAGCACTCCTTTTTAGAAAGGGCATCAACTGCTGAATCAAGAAACTACGCATGAAAGTGTGTTACATAGATAATCCAAAGCATCTAGGTGTTGGTATGAAGGGTGAAATGTGGTTCAATAACTCGGCAAGTCTTAGGAATAAAAATCATGTTATTCTATTCGCTGCTCTGTCTACACAGCTATTAATGGGCCTAATTTTGAACAATGATGGACCAGTAGAAGTAATGTCGTCAGAGCATACTAACTTATGATTCTTGATTCAAACCAGTCTCCTTGCCACTTTGACCCATTCGTTGTTCACTTTTGCATTTTTTCTTAGGTGATGACCGACAAAGAGATGTAACAGGAAATAGAACGATCCTTCCAACGCTTTACGCTTCATTGTGACTGGGAGGTGTTCCTTTGTGCCGGACTGTGGTGTACAAAGGAGAGATTCGTCTCCTCGGCAGGGTCTTCCAAGCTGAGAAGAAGACCGGCGTTTCCATTAGTAATCCTAGCCAAGAGTAAACCAATAGCAGGATCCACGGCAGCCCTGGTGTCAAAGTCGCATGGTGGCAAGTCCCCCTCTGATCCACAAGGGAGGCGACTGCCTGTGGTGGTGATGTCTTGGGCAGACTGGCCTGGGTGACCTCGAGACTCCGGAGAACCATAATGGTTTAACCAGCAAATCTCCAAAAAATGGTGACTGTGCTGAGGACCACACAAGCGGTGAGAACGGACCGTTCAAGTATCAAGTAAGTATCTCAGAACGATGTTTCAGAGTGAGAGAGGCACAATACTCATCCAGAGAGCTCTATGCGGTTGTTGTCCACGTAGAGTACTCAGTGGAAGACTCATAAAAAGCGCGGAGTGTGCGAAGAAACTATTTTGATTTTAGTGTGATTGAAATCTAGGTTTTGTATATAATGCTGAGATTTTTGCAAAATTCCGGACCGCAGGTGTATGCGCTGGGGAGCGAACGCACGCTATTGTCCTTACCGGGGAGTAGCGCACTTCACCACCACACCATCCGGGTCCTTCGTTTTGCCTGTCTATCAGCTAGTTCTATTGAATACTTCCCTTTTCTAGGTCTTGCGATGCTTCTGTTAAAGTTATGGAGGTTTATGACTAGATTGCAGTCAACTTGACCTTTTCAGGCTCTGAGGAAGGCGAAATGCCCCGAAACAGCATTTGTGAATAAACAGCAAACACCAATCTCGTCTAGGCTTGTCAATAAAATACCTAATTACTGCTGGAAAAAACTTTTTCGAAGTTATTTCATTTGTCATCGCCATACCCAGTGCTCCCACTTGAAGACCATTAGCAGATGAAATATGCCCTCTTCAACTCCGCCAATCGATAACAATTCTCGGATTCTCGGCTTTTTGTTAATGTTCTACTGTATGCTTCGCTTGAATTTTCTACTTTTTATCGATTCCAGTTGATTATTCATCGGTAATCTTATTTGTACACATGAAATCAACTCACTCACTCAATAGATTTCTTTTGATGTTTTACCGTTCACAAACAGAAGCTATCCGTAAGAAATGATTGTAATGGGATGCAAAAGTACTACGCTTCTTCTTCATTCTTCCTTCCTACACCACAGCTCAGCGAAATAGGACGAGTTTCGTAAGCGTGGACAAGAAAGCTCGTCCGTTTGTGCGGGTTATGGTCAGACAAAAAGAAACGATGCGAAGTCATTTCCTGATATGTAGTTGATACAAAAAGAAAAAGCTAAAAAATTTGTTACAAGCAAAAAATGAAAGTGTGAAAGAAATAAAGACAACAGCCATAATGAAATGAACTGTTACATAAAAGGACGCAAGAGAGCAATGACCTAGTTTAATCGAGAATTAATTTAATTGATAAGAGCAGGCTCAGACCAGTACCAGTGCCGTTCTGAAATTCTGATGATCAACACATTCACCGTATTCCTTCGCGTTCGACAACTTTGACGACGCGCCTGCATCCCTGTTGGCGTTGAACGAGCTTCCCATTTGCGATCGCCTATAACTGGATTGCAACGTATAGAATCTATCAAGGCGTTTCCATACAATAGAAAACATATAAATTGATTGCCAGCAATATTTTGATGGTACACGCATTTTTAAGTGTGTAGTGTACCCAAATATGTTGCATTATAATGCCTCATAACGGGAAGCCAACATTACTCACGGTGCGTGATTTTTCCTTGAGTACCATTGTGGCCGGATTTTTTTGGCAATTTTTTCTCCCAGAATAGTCGAGCAAAAAGCTTTTCGATACTTTTCCGAGAAAACGTTGTACAGAATTGGATTGATAGCCGAATTTGAATAGTAAAAAAATCCTGGAAACTTTAGAACATTTTTGTCAAGCATTTGCTACGAAATTCATAAGAACTGATGACCTGATACGTAATAGACAAGCAAGAAAGTTGTCTCCACAGTCGGCGATACATTCCCTTCGTGATAGTTGATGAAAAGTGAAAGAAGACGCTGAATGTGGAACGGCAGCCAGAACAAGTAGAACGATATTACAACCGATACTGAGAATAAAAGTGCTTCAAAATGCTCTCACGAAATATTTGTGTGGCAAATAAAAAAAGCATCGACCGTTTAATGGTTTTGAAATGCTCAGACGCCAAGAACAACGAATACCATTGCCCAACCACTTATCGGGCTGTGACCTCATCCAAGTTACTTGGTATTACGATCACCGTAGAGTTGGAAAGAGGAATGATATAACTATTGCACCAGTCGAAATCCCATTGATATGGTCACTTTATTCACTTATTTTCTACAGAAGTTATATTCATGTGATAGATCTGTCTTCACGCCGTGTAGGTCTTTGCACTTGCTCGGTTCATTTCGTTGTCTTGCAACGATCACCTACGTCAACTGATAGACATCTTTGCGAGTTTGCCTATGAATTGAAAACTCGTTATCTTCTCCTCTATGGACTGCCTGTTGCGTGTGGTTTCCACTAGAAGCCCGATATATCTGTGCCAAAACATTCCCAATTGCCATTAGCACTCGTCGACCATTGCGGATTCAAGGGTACCCCGCTGCTTCGACAGTAGTTTTCAACGCACACTAACTGCTTTGGGGGAAAGAATTCTTTCAAGGTTCTACAATTTATGAATTTCTGGACTACCGCACGGATTGGACGAGGACGTAAGCTTATGAGCCTACTGCATTCAACTCCAGGAAAAATGAATTACAAAATAGCACACCGGAAACTAAACCACATCCATGTCTGGCTGACCGCCATTCTCAGAATGGTCCGTTTATTTGAGTGTGGATCTGGAAACTTATTATTTACTGCCTACTCTTTTCAATGGCAGAGTATGTTGCAAAATATATCTTCAATGATGCTGAGATATTTGCAAAACTCCGAACCGCATGTTGTAGTGGTGAATGCTTTGGCCCCGGAAAAAGTAATAGCGCGTCTGTTCTCCACTGCAGACACCTGCCGTCAGGAGTTTTGCAAACATCTGGGCATCACTGAAATTATATTTTGCAACATACCCCGTCATTAAGAAGAGTAGGCAGTAATTAATAAGTTAAAATTGTGATTATAACCGAAGGCTCAGCTTAAATCGGTTCATTGCCGATTTGGGCTCTCCAGATCGATTCCACTGATGGGTGATTGTGATGGTACTGACCGATAGAACCAACTGAGAGAAAGGCGAAACGAAGGACCCGCATGGTGTGGTGGTGAACGCCTAAGCTCTCGAAAGGGTAATAGCGCATTCGTTCCTCACCGCAGACATTGAGGTTCGGCGCTTTGCAAATATCACAGCATCGTTGAAGTTATTTTATTTTGTGGAAGTCTGATCCAGGCGAAACGCTGCACTGTAGGTAAATTGACCAATTACATACTTGATATTCTGCTGGCACTTCACGTAGCAATTCCCATGACCGACTTTCTTTTAACCTTGGTATTGATTGATGATTCGATGTTTTTCTTCAATAAGCAGACACGAGGTTGTTATTATAGAGCTTACTAGGATACAATACGTTTCGGCGGTTTCGCCTTCTTCAGAGCCGTCTATTTGCTCTAAGTATTTAAGTTAGTTGGTGGATAGCAGCAGCACAGAGTAATACATAGGCGAGTTATAAGAAACGTCAGCTATTGTATCCTAATAAATTTTTATAATAATATTACTCATGTATTACTCTGTGCGGCTACTATCCATCAACTAACTTAAATACTTACAACAAATAAACGGCTCTGAAAAAGGCGAAACCGCCGAAACGTCAACTATTGTATCGTAATAAATTCTATAATAACAACCTCGTGTCTGCTTATTGAGGAAAAACATCGAACTTACTCGATACTTGAACGGCCCGTCCTCACTAGTTGTGAGGGCCCCAGCATAATCACCATTTTTTGGAGACTTGCTGGTTAAGCCATTGTGGTTCCTTGGAATCCCGAGGACAGCCTGGCCAAAGTCTGCCACAAAAGGCAGTTGCAGTCCCTGTGGATCAGAGAAAGAATTGCCTACATACGACTTTGATACCAGGACGGTGGAGGATCTTAGTTTTGGTTTACTCTTAGCTAGGCTTCCTGGTAGAAACGTCGGACTCCTTCTCAGCTTGCAAGACCTTGCCGGGGAAACGATTCCCTCCGCTTTACACAGCAGACCAACACCCAGGAACACCTCCCGGCCACGATGAGGCGGTAAACCGTTGGGAGGAATTGACCAATGATCAAAATAAATTCAAACAATGCAAAAAACCACCACAACATAACATAATTACGTTTTTAATCATCACGCTTGAATGCTTCAATTAAGCCTATAGTAAAATAAAGGTGGATATGTCAAATAATCAGTGAAAGGAGGTGACAGTGCCCTTCGGTGCGCAATACCGTAATTGTTCATGTGGATTCATTGTCGGCTGAGGGATGAAACTCAGCTGTCGACTCACCTAACATCTTTATTACGGTATTTCTGTTCTTTGTTCTTGTTTTGTGATTCCCCACAAGAAGCGAATCGGTGATGGCGATTCTAACCGCGATATGTGTGTAGATCAACGTCATAAGTACAGCTGGAAAACGTCTAAACTGAATCCACAGGCTAAAAATCCTGTCACGGAAATGGCATAGGAACGGTAATAAGACGAACCACAGCAAATGATTGCCAAGCTTACCGGGTACCATGAAAAATGCGACAAACGCAAAAATGATGATCCGACTTTGCAGTTCCGGTTTCTTGACGTCCATTGCGCAAAAGTCGGTGTTTTTCGTTGCCTCGTAGTCATCAGAGACCTTAACAAAGCGAAAGGGCATTTTTTTCAATGCAGTAAATAGACGTGTTATCAATGTGCGGCCCGTTTTATCGCTCAGTTAGACCGGCGGAAAAACGCTGTAGGACCGGAATTTCATTCACGTTTCCTCGACGAGCAGACAAAAGATTGTTAATACAATATTTGTTTCACAATGACTAACGTTTCGGAACATTTCGTCTTTTTCAGAACCTGTAAAAGATAGCGGTGATACGTATCAAATCGTCCCGACGCATTCAGGGAGTTAGTTGAGGTGAGCTTAAGATTACAATAAATTGCTCGAAAGACCGACTTTCTATAAACCTCGCCATAGATAGTTGACATATTTACTTATGTGATCTTATAAACCGATTTTCTTAAGCTGATGCGAGGTTGGTATAGATCTTCGTTGTCGTTGTCGTTGTTTTTGATGTTGTTGGGCTGACGTTTCGGCGACTTCGCCTTCCTCAGAGCCTGGACGTACTTTATGTTAGAATACTTTTTATTATTCGGTGGAAAAAAAGGTTAAAAAATTAATGAAGATCAAATTTTCAAATAAACGCCATATTGAACAGGAAGGCCACTCACCGTGATGTTACGTGCGGGACTGGCCCACACGTAGCTCACGCGAGCAAGACACGTCCCGGGGTCAAAATATCATTTTGAAACAGGGCGCCAGGTCACGCGTGATAGTGAGGCATTCGTCCTTCCGGTTCATATTTGGATTTTTGAAATTTATCCAAAACGCCTCAAGAGTTTTGCGCGTTGATGTTTTTGATTCCTGCGCTAGGATCCGCACTTTCACTTCAAAATCATCGCCGTTGTGCTTTTGTGCCCTATGCGTACCTAGAGGAGTGTTTAGACGGATTCTAGCTTTTCCATCTAGATGTTCTTTTATGCGGACACAAAGTGGTCTACCCGTTTCCCCAATATATTCCTCGCCGCATGCATTACATGAGATCAAGTATATTATACCTAAACTGATGCAAACCCCGTCTCTCCCGTAAGGACAGATCATACAGTTTTCTGAGCTGCACAAACGATCATAGAGACGGTTTCGAACTAACTGGCGGCGTAGGGTATTGGGTGGGATGTCAATAATCGTTACATAATTTTCAAGACCACTTTTTCTTAAGTACTTTTTAATGGCGTGACTTACTTCAATTGATATGAAGGGCAGCTTAAGGGCATCCTACTTTCGTCTGAAATATTATTTTGGGAAACTACCCAACGTTTTCCTCTAACCCGAGTGGCTTCAACTTCGTAGCCATTGGAAATGGCAATTTTTCGTGCCAGGTTTCGCGATTCCTTCCTTTCCTCTTTTCCTGTACACACACTGTACACACATTTTTAGCCGTACGATACATGTTTTTGATAAGTGCTTTCTTCATGAGTGAAGGATGAGAGGAGAGGCAGTGAACTAGAATGTTTTTACTACTTGGCTTGCGATGCCATTTTGTTACATAGCCACTTACTGAGAACTTTATTTGGATGTTTAAGAATGGAAGCCAGTTCTCGGTTGGTTTTTCTCGTGTAAATTTTATATACTCTGACTGTTGGTTTAATAATTCGAAGCACACATCCATTTGTTCTTGTGTGGAACAGACGATGAAGCAGTCGTCTATGTATCGACAGTAGAGTTGGAGTTGGTGATCGAGTACTGGAGCTTCTACCTTAGACATGTAATCGATGGCATTAAAAACGAAAACCCGATTTGCCCTCTCCTTTCCTAGCTTATTAAAACACATAAGCATACTTCAACTGATGATATTACGTCAACAGACCCATCATCATATAAACTTAGACCATCAGACCAGCTTATAAACCCATCATCAGTTGTATAGGCGGGCCAACGGATAGAATAACGTGGTTCCTAAACCTTATCCTAACACAGCTGCTAAAATTTATTCCAACCCATCTACCTAACACCAAAATATTTCTGGATCACCTAAGGCGCACGCAACCAAAGAGCACGCATATAATGGAGTCATTCGATGTTACTTCACTTTAAACCAACGTGTCCAATGACTCCGCAATGCAAGCCATTCTCGAGTTCCTCGTAGAGCATGAGAAAAAAAAATAAAAATGCACGGCTTGTCGATTGCGCAACTAATGACCCTCTTAAAACAGTGTCTTAGTTGTTCAATCTTTAGGTGGTCTGGAAAATATTTTGCACAAATTAGAGGGTTGGCGATGGGGCAGCGTTTAGCACCAAGCCTTGCCATCGCTTTCATGTCTAAGGTGGAACCTCCAGTACTCGAACATCAACTCTTACTCTACTGTCAATACATAGACGACTGCTTCATCACAAGATGTTCCACACAAGAACAGATGGATGAGTGCTTTGAACTATTAAACCGACAGTCAGAGTATATAAAATTTACACGAGAAAAACCTACCAAGAACTGGTTTCCATTCTTAAACATCCAAATAAAGTTCTCAGTAAGTGGCTATGTAACAAAATGGTATCGCAAGCCAAGTAGTAAAAACATTCTAGTTCGCTGCCTCTCCTCTCATCATTCACTCATGAGGAAAGCACTTATCAAAAATATGTATCGTACGCTAAAAATGTGTGTAGAGTGTGTGTACAGGAAAAGAGGAAAGGAAGAAATCGCGAAACCTGGCACGAAAAATTGCCATTTCCAATGGCTACGAAGTTGAAGCCACTCGGGTTAGAGGAAAACGTTGGGTAGTTTCCCAAAATAATATTTCAGACGAAAGTAGGATCCCCTTTAAGCTGCCCTTCATATCAAACGAAGTAAGTCACGCCATTAAAAAGTGCTTAAGAAAAGTGGTCTTGAAAATTATGTAACGATTATTGACATCCCACCCAATACCCTACGCCGCCAGTTAGTTCGAAACCGTCTCTATAATCGTTTGTGCAGCTCAGAAAACTGTATGATCTGTCCTAACGGGAGAGAAGGGGTTTGCATGAGTTTAGGTATAATATACTTGATCTCATGTAACACATGCGGCGAGGAATATATTGGGGAAACGGGTAGACCACTTTGTGTCCTCATAAAAGAACATCTAGATGGAAAAGCTAAAATCCGCTTAAACACTCCTCTAGGTACACATAGGGCACAAAAGCACAACGACGTTGATTTTGAAGTGAGTGTTCGGATCCTAGCGCAGGAATCAAAAACATCAACGCGCAAAACTCTTGAGGCGTTTTCGATAAATTTCAAAAATCCAAAGATGAACCGGAAAGACGAATGCCTCACTATCACGCGTGACCTGGCGCGCTATTTCAAAATGATATTTTGACCCTGGGGCGTGTCTTGCTCGCGACTCCACTTGAACTACGTGTAGGCCAGTTCCGCACGTAACATCACGGTGAGTGGCCTTTCTGTTCAATATGGCGTCTATTTGAAAGTTTGATGTTCATTAACACTTTAACCTTTTTTTTCCACCGAATAATAAAAATATTCTAATATTAAATACGTCCAGGCTCTGAGGAAGGCGAAGTCGCCGAAACGTCAGGCATCGACTAGGAACATCAAAAACAACGACAACGAAGATCTATACCAACCTCGCGGCAGCTTAAGAAAATCGCTTTATAAGATCACATAAATAAATATACAATAAATTACGTCCTGTGGCTCACCTTTGAATATTTGGAATCTATCCATGACACCTCTAGAACTTTACCTGCTGATATCGAAGATTCTTGTGCGAAGATAGCGACTCTTACTTCAAAATCTTCTTCGCTGTGCTTTACCTATTTGAGGACTACATGTGACTTAAGGGTCCTCATTCACGATTTGTTCTATTGAGGTGCAGAGCTCTTAACCCGTTTCGCCTAAGTATTCCTCTCCGCGCTCTTCAAAAGAGACTGCTTACTTGGATACTTGGACGATCCGCCTTCACGAGCTGTGCGGACCTCAGCACATATGCCATTCGTTCCTTTCTCTCGCAATCGTAGTCCATGGTGGTGGTCTTGTTCGAGCATGGCAGCGCTTGCGAGTCTCATACTGTGATCTGTAAAACAACGGGAGCTGCGGGTACAGCTGATTAACTTTGTTTACGAATACGTCCGCCCAACGTGTTGGTGGTCGTCCAATGGAACGTTTCCATTCTCTTAGAGTCCATCCTACTGTTTTCTTGTCCATCTGTCGTCTGCTCTTCTCATTATGTAACCGGTCCGTCTATGTTTCGCTATCGATGTAAGTTCTCCTGAATCTCGAAGACGTGACAGATTTCAAAGGTCAGAGCTTCGCATTCCGGCTTGACATTCAGAGTTCCCGTTATATTTCAGAAGGCCTCGCTCGATCGATCTGTGAGTAGTGCGGAGCATTCCTGATGTGGTCGAAGTATCAACCCACGTTTCTGCAGCATAACAGAGCGCTGGGAGGACCGTAGAATCAAAGAGATGAGCGCAGAATATCGGGTCCTTCAGTTCGTTGGCGGCTTCTTTGAAAGGCCCGGATGCGGCCCAAGCTGCTCTCCTTCTTCTATCTAGTTCCTTATTCATGTTGTTTTTCGTGTTCATTAATCGCCTAGGGAAAACGTATGAGTTGGTCTCTGCAATGAGAGAGCCATCCAATTCAATTTTTTCGCCTTCGCACCATGGGTTTTTCATGAACCAGGTCTTCTTTCGATTTATGCGAATTCCGATCTTTTTCCCCGCTTCGTTGAGCTCTTTAATCATCACTTCTGCTTCGTTAGTACTTCTTGAGAAGATGACAATGTTGTCGGCAAAACGAAGGTTTTATTGGAATTTTCCATCAATACATATGCCTTTCTCTTTCCAATCGAGTGACTTCATTATCCACTGCAGTGTGGCACTGAACAGCTTTGGCGACATTGTGTCGCCCTGTCAAACCTCTTTTCCTATGGGTATTGTAAGAGGTCGATGGAAAAGCGGCATTTTCGTAGTGCAGTTCCGATAACAAGCTGACAGAGTCCTTATGTAAGACGGCTCCACTTCTTGGTCGACGAGCGCTGATAGGATTGCATTCGTTTCGACACTGTCAAACGCTTTCTCATAATCGACAAAGCTTAGAACTGGAGGCAAGCGGTATTCGCGACAAATTTCGATGACCCTGGACACGGTTTGGATGTGGTTCATGCAGCAAAATCATTTTCGAAATCCTGCTTGCTCGACTGGTTGCGCCTCATCTAATGCCCTTGATATGCTCGAAAGAATAATCTTCGTGTAGAGCTTGTAAGTACACTTAACAAGCATATGGGATGATAGTTACGAAGATCCTTTCGGTCTTCGGTCCTTTCTTAGGAAGGATGACCGTGCGCGACGTCCTCCACTGGTCTGGGATTTTCCATTTTGAAGATAGCCTGTCATATGATCTGCAAGAAATACATATAAATTGTGGCCTCCAGTTCGAAGGAAATCGACAGTGATATTATCGGGTCCTGGAGCTGCTCATCTTTCCGTGCTTTCTATCGCAACTCGAACCTCTGACGGAAGAATTAAAGGTGGTTTCCCTCCAGCGGGGATATTAGGACTTAGGACGGGAATTGTAGAACTGAAATGGTTGGTGTGGAACGTTTCCGCCATTAATTCTATATCATGGCGAAAAGTTTTCACGATCCCATCTTCATTTATCAGAGCTGGCAGCGGAACATTATAATCACACAAATCCCGACGGCATTTTTTCAGAGTGCTTCTTTTCTCTGCTGCCTCCAGTAGTTTCTTCGGGTTGCACCGTTGTAGATCTTCCTGCAAAGCTCTTCTGCAGCTGGCGTTTATTACTAGCCATGTTAAACGTGTTGCAGTAGGACCAAGCTTCAATTTCCTCATTTTTTCGAGCAACTCCTTTGCAGTGATGGAGATGCGATCCGATCTTCTTGCTTGAGGAACTGAGCCTAATTCGGCACAGCTTTTCAGTCCTTCGACAAGCAGCTCGTAGTCTTCGGTCGGGTCTTCTTTAATCTGCCAGTCACGTTTGGACAAGACTTCGTTTAGAATGTTCTCGTCGTATACAACTAGACTTTTTTCTCCTGGTCGATGAAGAGAGTTCTTTTCCAGCTTGCGGCTTAATCGAATCTTCGCGCGAAGAAGGCGGTGATCGGAACCAGTACAGAATGACAGGGCTACTGATGTGTCAAGTAGGCACCATTTTCTGTTTGTCAGAATATGGTCGATCTCCGCATTAGTCATTGCCGTTGAGAGACTCCCATGTCCAGCGGCGGCTTTCTTTCTTCTGGAAGAACGGATTTCCATGGTAGAGACATGCTGCTGACAGGAGTCCTGCGAGACGGTTCTCATTCTCATTTCTTTCTCCTAATCCAAAATTTCCGATCCTGTATTCGCTTTCGTTGGCCTTCCCTATTCTGGCGTTGAAGTCTCCAACAACAAATTTATGATATGCTTTATCATTGCGGATGACTTCCTCCAACTGATAGTAGAACGCATTTAATTCGCACTCATCAGCTGCGTCGGTCGGTGAGTAGCAGTTGACGATAGCGATCTTCTTATGATGCGACAGTTGAAGGCGGGGGACGCCTATGCGAGGGGAAAGGATCACGTATGAGTCGACGAGATGGACAATGGACAGGTGGACGACAAAGCCTACGCCACCGACATTTCGTGACGGGACCTTTTCTCCACGGATCACAAGGGTTCCGTTGTTTAGTTGGCGTATGTCGGTCTTCCTGATTCTTGTTTCTTGTAATGCGATCACATAAAATTTAATGCCATCCACGGCTACAAGAAGGGCGTAAAGATCGGCGTTTGTGGAGAGTGTTCTGGCATTATACGTGCATAGTTAGAAACAGTCTCCATTGAGTGTCGTGCTTGTGTTCTTGAGATCCGGTTCCACTTACGTCTTGCAAAACCCGAAATTTTCTGGCCTCTCAACGGTCGTCTCACCGCCTGACGACATAGACGGGAGCTCCCAGTGTGCGGGGTACTGAGGCTGGCCTCCTGCTGGTCGTGAAGCTTGATCCTTCCTGGAGTCCTGACGTAACCTTGCAAGTCTTCACCACGATGTGGATCAGAGAGAGGTGTGTTTTCGGCAACAAATCTTTCGCTCGGTCTTTCTGCTAGTTGATTAGGAGAGATGTTAAAACCGAAATCAGAAACGAAAGTAGGAGCGTAAAAGTAACCGACCGCTCAAGAACGATGTAGAAATCGAATCAAAAAAGATTGCAAGAGGTGCACAGTATTTCAACTCATGCAATCACCATCTCTAACGTTAGGGAAAATTATGTAATTCTGCATCGTGCATAGACGACCATCCAAACAGTCACAAACTAGCTGGCGTTGTAGTGTTCGGTGGCAGTTAATCACTATTACCGATTTATCCAGTTCGGCTCTTTTAGGCATCACTTTATAGCTGTAATTGCTTCGCTAAAAATAAAGGGTGACTTAAACGTGACCTTATGTTTCCTGGATTTCTCGTTTGGTGCTTTGTTCTTCTTCTAAACCGGTTCCAAGCAGCTACCACTTTATAGCCAATGGAAACGGCCATTTGCAGCGCCAATTCAAGTTATTCCTCGTTCTGCTTTCTCCCTGCTACAAAACCCATGGAACTCATAGAAAGCAGAATGCGTTGACCTTTACACGTCACTGGAAACTTTTCAACTACCACAGTTGAGGGATTACCAGAATCCAAATTTGGTTATTGGAGCTGGTCATATTGGCGCTCATGGAAAGAGATTGTTATAAGGAGCTGGTGGCACATCTGCACTTCATCAGCAGTGTAATGTATGATGAAGAAGACATGTTGTATTAGACCAGTGTATGATAGAGAAGACAAGTTGTATAAGGCCGCTTGTCGAAGTTTTCAATAGGAACAGCAAGCGAATCTACAAAGCTGGCAAAGAAATGTGCGTTGATGAACCCTTCGTACCATGGTAAGAGTACTATTCTGCCAATATATTCCACACAAAAACGTAGTTTTGAAAACAATCTCTGCAAAATCGATGAACCATAATGGCTTAAACTCAAGGCAAAATGGACGTAATTATGTTTTCCACTTCGCATGACGTGTATTTAAGCCTACTTCTCAAAACCATAAGCAATCCAGGGCTACGATCAGGAGGAATAGTTTCATGGTTCAAAAAGCTAAATTGCACTCTACTACGCTCTACTTCTTCTTTCTTATTATGGTTTAGGAGCATATGACTTTTGGCCCTCGTAGTTTAGATGCAAGGGGTTTTACTTTCATTTATTTACACCGACGTGAAAAGAATGAGAAAATATTTTTTGCGAGACTGTCCGCGAAATGATGATAAGTAGATTCGAAACGCAGTTTTTTAAAGTTTAATTACGAAAAGTGGATTCACCAAACTCTCAGCAATTTCTATCCTTGAAGTGAAAAAAACATGGAGGCGTAATATTCGCTGCTCAGAGGTACTGGAAAAAATTCAGTGGTCTTAATCCTCTAGCGAGCATGGTGCTAGTTCGATGCCCCTCCGGGCTGACCAAGCCTCTCATCCTTCCGGAGTCGGGGAATTGGTACCGGACTTTTCTGGAAAAAAAATTCACTCTCTTCAATCCATTTGGGAATGCTACAGCGCGATTATCTCAGTACTCCAGAGAGAATTGCTCGACCAGCATTCCACGACATTCAAGATGAAATAAAAATCCTCAAGTAGCAACCGAAGCCACACGTAAGAACATGGAAGACCTTCGTGGGCAATGGATGCGAGGAAACGAATCGACTGTGGGAACTGCCGGGATCTCCACGGTAATCGTGAAGACGGGTCATATAGAATAAAGAAGAAAAAAATCTGCTAGCCTACAACGCAAGTGGGTCAGCAGTTGATGCAGTCAATTCAACAAGTATTTTCATTCCAATTATTCTAATACTGCACAAGAAGTGAAAGTGCAAAATGTTTGTAAAGGTAAACACCTTAAAAAATGCTTGCTAACGAAGTTTTTAAATGCAAACATTTTCAAACGCATGAAAGAAGCGTTGATTACAGAAATTTCGTAAAACAAATCTAATTGAAATGTTATTTATGAAAACCCACAAGCGAGTTTATGCTTCCCTGAGATGTTGGTGGTCTCCATGTTTTTGATGCACCGATTTGGTTCAAGCCTTCTGTATTTACTAAGACCAAGACCTATTCATCCACGCATACATGTGTGTCTTATCATCTATGCGGATTGTATTCTACGAGTCAATTCCTAAAACCCTGCAGTCAAGTGATAGTATATGGGGGCCTGTTAGGAGTTGCCTCCAACAAATAAGCCACCCGTCTACTCTAAAAGAAAATGGCAGTATACTCGTAATCGTATCCAGCCTCCACGTTCAGAGCTCATAAAGCTATGCGTGTGCATGAAACACTAAACACGGTATAGTCATAATTTCCCTGACCTTCAAACAGCCCCTGATACGACTGCATTGGGTAGGAGGAGCATGGAAAAGCTGCTAAAATCTCAGTGTCATTCTAAGCTGCCTAAATTGAAAAGGACTAAGATGACGATATGTGCATATAATTCACGTACACTTGTGTCTGAGTCTCCGACTGAGGACTTGCTCATGCAAGAAGAACGACAAGGTACGACGTCACCACTCAGGCGCAGACGAGAAGATGCCTCTCATTGAAGTGCGCCTATGACATAGAAGAATAACCGCTCCTTGGAACTTGCGGCAGGAGAAGAGTCAGTGGCGTTGGCGTTCTAGTTAACCCGTTTTGAGAATCTTCCTCGTCCATGAATGTCGATTCATTAGAACAACTAAAAATCCGAATAGGACGTTTACGATTGAAGAGATGTGGATCAATACCTGCTTTGAGAATCTCGTTCACG
Organism: Angiostrongylus costaricensis; assembly: GCA_900624975.1. Lineage (NCBI taxonomy): Eukaryota > Metazoa > Nematoda > Chromadorea > Rhabditida > Metastrongylidae > Angiostrongylus > Angiostrongylus costaricensis. The sequence goes on along the minus strand of UYYA01003956.1, from coordinate 174,124 downwards.
CACTAACATCAAGCTATGACGAAGAAGAAGTAGAGGAGTTCTATCTGGACTTGTGGAGGATCTGCAAAGAAGACAATACATTCTTCAAGGTAGTCTGTGAAGATTTTGGCGCTGAGATTAGACTCATAAAAAAATCTGAAGAACGTCAGATTGGGACCCACGGATCAAAATGGAACGAGCAGAGTGAGCGGCTGTCTGAGTTTTTCATGACGATCAAGACCATCCACGGTAAGTCGCAATTCCAGAAGCCCTATTCTCAGCGATTGTCATGGGAGCCTTCAAAGTGGAGAGTACCATACCGAAACAGAGTACATTGTAGTAAATCAGAGGTTTTGCATGCGCGATGTTGCTATTGCCCCAAGACTATCGCCTTTTTCGCGCAGGATTCCATTTCTCTCAGAAAGGAGAAAAAGTCACAGAATTCAAAAAACGAAGTCCCAAAACAACCATAATCTAGGGTTTATTCAGTTTATTTGTCGGCTGTTAGGAAGAGACTGTTCTCGACAACATCGACGAGGGATGCGATCGACTCGTTCAACGTCTTTATGTGAGTGCTATGAAAGCTTGAAGTTCAAAGGAGAACAAGAGACGTTTGTCTCCAAAAACGCTCGAGCTGATACGCCATCGTGGAATCGCACGGGCTACATGCAACCGCCACTCAAGTCCGAACTCGCAAAACAATGCGGACAGGCGATAAAAGAAGGTCTTAGAGAGACAAAAGCAACAGTTGCGGTCGATGCCGCAGAGAAAAGAAAAACATTCGCAAAGCTCACCGAAAGCCTGTCAATTACAAAACCAAGGCGATCACATTCAGAGGCACAGATAACAGTTACAGCTTCCATAAGGCAACACGGATAAAATTATTTACGATTACTATTCGGATCTCCTCAATAACAGCGCCTTCCTTTCCTCGTATGAAATAGAGGAGGATGGATATTTCGTCCCATCGGTTCTACCTTCCGAAATCTGAAGTGCTATTTCGTTGATTAAAATTCGGACGGCACTAGGATCGCACAGGATAAAATCTCAATACCTGAAGAACGTTCCTGCAGTCCTCATAAACACACTGGCTCGGCACTTCGCATGTTAACTGTCAGAAAGAAAGGTTCGGGGCGGCCTCCACAATATCGGCAGCTGTCACTCAATTTGCTTGTTGTCTATTATATACAAATTAATCAATCGAGTGTCTCCAAACAAGATTGATAGAACACTGTGCAAGAGATAACCATGTGAGTAAGCAGAATTTCACAAAGGATTCAGTACGATGGACCGCATGCACACGATAATAGAATTAATTGAAGTATCGGGAGAGTACAAAAGACCGCTCTGTCTTACTTTCATCGATTTAGAGAAGGCCTTTGATTCAATTGAGATAGAAGCAGTCATGGAAGTCCTAGACACACAGGGATTCCCTACTCAGTATGTAAAGATTCTTCGTGAACTGTATAAAATTTCGCAACCATGATAGCACTATTGTACAACGATGTTAAATAACATCGACGTCAAAAGAGGGATTAAGCAAGGTGATACCTTCTCGCCAAAATTATTAACCGCCACCCACGACAACGTTATGCGAACATAACAACAGGACAAAATGGGAGTGAAAATTGATAGACCGCAATGAAACCATGTTCGTTTTGGTGATGACACCGTTCCTATAATAACACATATTAGCCAGGCGGAACGAATGATTTCCGACTTCGATAAAGCTTGTGAAGTGTTCGACTAAATCTCACAAAACGCTCGTGAGCGACAGGTTGGTTTCGTATGTCCCATTCGTGCTTAGCGGAATAAATACCTCCGAATGCTCCAGCTACGCCTATCTAAGTCGAGAAATCAACATGGTGAATGACTTAACTCCAGAGTTGAGCGGAAGGAAACAAGAGGCTTGGGAAACTTTTCAGTGCATCGAGGATATAGCGAGAAGAACAAGGAGCACTCGATTCTGTATCCAACTTTTCGACTCAACGGGCACTTCTTGCCATAAAGTATACATCAGAAACCTGATCGCTGCGAAAGCAGGATGAAAGATCACTCAGCATTATCGAACGCGCAGTGGAAAGGAAGATGCTAGGAGCATCCCTTATCACACAAATGGAGGAAGGGATCCGAAGCTACGACCTACGTCAATGATCAGAGATCAAAGACGCCATCCTGTACGCCAAACTGCTGGAGATAACGTGGGCGAGACACGTAATGTGTATCAACGATAACCGATGGACAGCAGCCGTTGCTCGACTGGATTCCTCTGGATATGAAACACAAGGTAGGAAGACCACCGACCCGATGGTTGAAGTTTCTCTCGAAAACCACATATGAATGGCACGGTGCTCAACGAGTCCCTAGGGCTAGCAGCGCCCATTGGGCCACTTTTGCATGCGACAGGAAGAAATGGAAAATTCAGTGGTACCCGCTCTTGTCATTCGACGATCAGTAGGAGGAAAGGTGTCATATGATTTAAAAATTTAGTAGAAGGCCATGAGAAAAGTAGTTGGAAATAAGACACACTATATGGAAATCCTATAGTGATTAATGCCTAGCCTTTCTACATGCAGTAGTTTTTCTTAGGTAGAATATACAATATATTACGACACCGCCATAGAAGTCTCATCGATCTCTGTGATTAATTGTCAACCTGTGAGTTATGAAATGCTGAGAACAGTTTTTGTGTATTTTTGGTGCATGAGAACTCAAAAATTGCGGCTTTGCTTGATCTTATGTTCTCAACTTGATGATGTCCTTACCTTGTGGGTCCAATTCTGACCTATGGCCCATTCAGGCAAAGGCAATCGATTGATTTTCACGAGGTATCCAATCGGTATAGCCGATACTGACGAGACTATCCACACCACAAATATTGTCAGATAAGCTCGTGATATTTTCGGCACAGATTTGGAACGGATCGGATAGCTTAAATAAATGAAGAATATGGTGACTATTCAGACAATCAAAAAAATTCCTTGATCAAAAATGCCTAATTGACGATTTAATGAGGCTCATATACCACAATGAACACCAAGGTAACAGCTACTATAACGGCCGTGGTCGCTGAACCTACCTGCCTATCTCATAGATATTTATCCTAATGGTTTATCATGAGCATCGCGACTTTCTATACGAGCTGAATTTAATGCGAGTTTGATTATGTTGCAATTTCACCCAATCTAGGATAATCTTCGACATTCTCATCCAGAATTCCAGCTATGAGTAAATCACTCGAAAGACCGACTTTCTAAAAACGTCGGCATAGATAGTTGTTATATTTATTTATGTGATCTTATAAACTGATCTTCTTAAGCTGACGCGAGGTTGGTACAGATCTTCGTTGTCGTTGTCGTTGTTTTTGATGTTATTGAACGATGGCTGACGTTTCGGCGACCTCGCCTTCCTCAGAGCCTGGACGTACTTTATGTTAGAATACTTTTTATTATTCGGTGGAAAAAAAGGTTAAAGTATTAATGAAGATCAAACTTTCAAATAGACGCCATATTGAACAGAAAGGTCACTCACCATGATGTTACGTGGGGGACTGGCCCACACGTAGCTCACGCGAGCAAGACACGTTCCGGGGTCAAAATATCATTTTGAAACAGGGCGCCAGGTCAGGTCACGCGTGTTAGTGAGGCATTCGTCCTTCCGGTTCATCTCTGGATTTTTGAAATTTATGCAAAACGCCTCAAGAGTTTTGCGCGTTGATGTTTTTGATTCCTGCGCTAGGATCCGCACTTTCACTTCAAAATCATCGCCGTTGTGCTTTTGTGCCCTATGCGTACCTAGAGGAGTGTTTAGACGGATTCTAGCTTTTCCATCTAGATGTTCTTTTATGAGGACACAAAGTGGTCTACCCGTTTCCCCAATATATTCCTCGCCGCATGTGTTACATGAAATCAAGTATATTATACCTAAACTCATGCAATCCCCGTCTCTCCCGTTAGGACAGATCATACAGTTTCTGAGCTGCACAAACGATCATAGAGACGGTTTCGAACTAACTGGCGGCGTAGGGTATTGGGTGGGATGTCAACAATCGTTATATAATTTTCACAAGAAATAAGAAATAAGAGACATAAGAAAAAGTGGTCCTAGCGCAGGAATCAAAAACATCAACGCGCAAAACTCTTGAGGCGTTTTGTATAAATTCCAAAAATCCAAAGATGAACCGGAAGGACGAATGCCTCACTATCACGCGTGACCTGGCGCCCTGTTTCAAAATGATATTTTGACCCCGGAACGTGTCTTGCTCGCGTGAGCTACGTGTGGGCCAGTCCCGCACGTAACATCACGGTGAGTGACCTTTCTGTTCAATATGCCGTCTATTTGAAAGTTTACTGTTCATTACCACTTTAACCTTTTTCCACCCAATAATAAAAATATTCTAATATTAAATACGTCGAGGCTCTGAGGAAGGCGAAGTCGCCGAAACGTCAGCCATCGACTAGCAACATCAAAAACAACGACAACGACAACGAAGATCTGTACCAACCTCGCGTCAGCTTAAGAAGATCAGTTTATAAGATCACATAAATAAATATATGAGTAAATCAATGTTGCTAAAGAACCCAGCGGGCTACCATGACCACCTTCTCGCCACAAACGATATAGACATTTTTTAGTCCTTAAGAAAGACCAGTAACTTTGCTCATTTATTTGTTATCGCATGCTCGAGTTATAGATTGATTAAAGAGAGTTACAACTGATATGAGCACACGTTGCTTTTCAAATATTTTCATTCCATTCACTTGGGTAAAGTGCAGCGGTAAAGTACACTTACATGATTGTTGGTTCCTCTCAGTTTCCTTTTTCTCTTCTAAATGTTACAATTTTAACTTATTATTCACTACAACAACGTTGCTGAGATATTTGCAAAACTCTGGACCGCAGGTGTCTGCGGTGGGGAACGAACGCACTCTTGTCCTTTCCGGGGAGTAGCGCACTTCACCACCACACCATGTGGGTCCTTCGTTTCGCCTGTCTCTCAGCTAGTTCTATCGAACTTTGCCACAGCAATCACTCATCAGCAGGAAAACTAAATGTTACTTCATCCCCGTATGTTATAGTATATGCTAACTATACTATCTCTCTGCTATACGAAACTTTGAATAATGTAGGATGCATGGGTCGTCTTCAGACAATCCTTCATAAAATTTTGATCCATGTGGTTAGAATAGCCTCTTTAACAAATCGGAATTTCGCTTCCTATTGAAATTGCATAACGGAGTGCTAAAAGGTGCCCCCCGATACCCATGCCGTTGATTTAATTCCTCACCTCAGGCTTTCAAAGCCTTTCATCCCTCTAGGGTCGGCAAATCGAGATCAGACTTATCTAGGAAAATAGCGGCACCGACTTGATGCGTTTGTAGGCCTCTATAAGTTAATATACAGTGCAGATATGCATTCGGTTACATCTGAAGTTGCTTGTTGAAGTTGGATGAATGTCGTACCACTCAGGGCTTGATCACCCCCATAGCTTCATAATTTTATGTTTTGAAGTCGTGTAAAAAATATGCTCTACAGTATACGTTTGCATGCTTATAACAACAAAGGCGACGTAGTAGTGTACTTTTGGCTTTAGGCAGCTGCTGCAGCATGTACTGTCGGTCAGCACGTAGCTGCTTCTGCGACTTTCCACGATCTTCTGTGTGTTCATCACTTAAATTTTTGTGTTTCGTGCAGTTTTTTGTCACGGTCATTACAGACATTATTGTATTCTCTTCAAAAGACTAGTGTCGATAACAAATTTAGACCATTATTTCTCGTGTATCCCGAGTGCGGAAAGCGACTTCGATTTTTCATTAACTAGTACCTCTTTCATTTGCAAAAGAATTAATCATAGCGGCGACAAGAAAGAAATTTATACCACTCCGAACTGTTCAATCAGTAGCATCTTTTTCTGATAGAGCAATAAAGCAAATATATATGTAATCGTGATTATAATTTATACCACCGCTTCAACTAAACGGGATCATGCCGATCTGTGCTCTCCAGGTTGTGGTGGTGAACGCATTAGCCCCCAGAAAGAGAAATAGCGTGCACGGACCCCACCGCAGACACCAGCGGTCCAGAGCTTTGCAAGCATCTCCACATTGTGGTTTATATCAATATATACTTCACACATCCCTTTTCATGGAAAGCAAATATTTCGAGAAAGTTCAGGAGTCATACTAACAACCAAAACACTTGAAGACATAGAACGGTTAGAAACGGTTGAAAGACCACGACACTAGCTTCTGTCATGATAGCCTGCGTTCCTCGGAAAACTAAGCAGTTTGTTTCCTTATTTTCCATCATAACACAATTACTATTTTTGCATTCGAACATAGAAAAAAATTCCTAGTCTAGAAATGTAAAATAATTTTGCAGTCAATTTGCATCGAGAGCAAGCGAACAAGGAATGCACTCATATTGGGACTTGCTCAGCCAGGGAGAATGAGATAATGAGGTAAATCTCGACTTATGAACGCATGATTGAAAATCCGCCGCCAGCTTCATTCAGGCCGGCTGCTCTTCACGAGAGAACAGTTAGGATAATCGATTTGTCTTAGTGTCATAAATGGGCCCATCAGAACTGAATCTAGTGACCTTCCAGTTGTTGGATAAACCAATTTTACAGTTATCGTCACAGCGCCAATGATAGATGAATTTAGCGACGACGGTTCTCGTAAAGTGATAAGCATTATCTTTTCTTCTTCTAATTCCTTACATTTAAGAGATTTTGGTAAACAAATAAGAGGGTTACCAGATGGCAAGCCAGCGTTCAACTGTGAATGAGCAGATGACGAGAATCGACGCGTAGCTGGTAAATTCAGTCAGGTAAGCACGGCCCTTACAAACCCACTCGGGGAATTGATACGGATAAGCGATATCTAACGCTCCATACAATTCCATCGGAAGACCTATAAAATGAAAAAAACGTCTATCGTACCTAGAAGAAGCTGGGATCAGAACAAGTATGAAGAATAATAAGAGAGAAGGTACTAAATAGAGAAGTAGGTATAATAGGAAGGGAAGAGAGCGTAGAAAAAAAGACACCAAAAGCAGTGGCAGTGATTGTGGAAAGAAGGAGTGAGAAAACCATATAGACAGGAGCGATGAGTAAATGATGAAGGAACAGAAGAGAAAAAAGTTGTTAATCTGTCCTTAGTTTACTGTGAGCTCTGCTGAAAACAAAAAACAGATTAAAAGGAAAAAAGTGCAGAAACGTACCGAATGTCAAGACGACGAGATCGGAAAACGCCAAACTGAGGAGGTAAAAGTTTGTGTGGGTGTGCATGGATTTGATATGAATGATCACCACACACGTGCAGATGTTGCCGATGGTGCCCACAATTAAAATGATCAAGTAGCTGACCACTGTCGGAATCACAATCGCTTTCTGAAAAACAAAAGGGAAACTCAAGTGCGGAACTCGCGTCAACATCCTGAAAAAGTTGGCTTGATATTATACGAATCTGTCCGAGCACGTCCATGCAATACCATCTCCCCCAGAAAAAAAATCGAAAAGAAGAACAAAACAGCAATGTAGAGGGGAAACCGAATCAATCTGATAGAGATTAGAAAAAGCTACGCTTTCTGTTGCATTTTCGAAGCGTTGGCAATCCATGAATAAATGTCTTTTTCTTCAAGTTTCCGCATATTTTCAAAATAACGGGGAACGGGACTTTACGTTACCGTAATCCTTGAGCAATGCACTGAGTGAATGGCTAACAAGAGAACCGTGTCAGGAAGAAATTTGCGGTCAAAAATGCTTTCTATCTAAGAAAAATTTCACGTCTAAGTGTTCGTTTCTTTTCTTTCTGAACAAGCCCTTCATAAGCCTTTTAAGATTTGTAGCCACGTTGTGTAGCGACGAGATGACCTTTTCTGAACGAGAGTTCTGCTTAAAATCAGAGAGCTTCAAGTGAATGCCTTGACACGGCTTAATGGTTTTTTCCTTCCGTCTTACCCGCATCTCATTTTTCACGTTGTCACAGTGATTTTCACTCGAAATGACATCATTTTAAAAAGACATCATAACGAAAAACTGAATATCACACACTTTGCCACTTATTTTTTTCAAAAAGCTGTGCAGAAATCGTCATTGATTAAAATCTGTAAACAAAGACATATTAAAGAACCGGGCTATATTTTAAATCATCGGAACATCAAAAAAATCTTCGAATAAATTCGAAATTCGAATTTTCTGAAGGATCCTTTCACTTCGGAAAGAAAAATTTTGTTTTAAATGACCGGACATCACGTAAAATAAAAAAGAATAAAGCTCCCGACGTTGATCAATCGCTGAGGGATGTGCCATCCATTCGACTTCATAAAGTATCGTTGGAGGTGATTGAATGCATATCTAGCCTCTACAACGACTCGCGGTGGCTTGCCGATGTATCGAACCAGTGCTGCTATCCTCCTAAACAAGTGTGGTACCAATCTGCCGACCCCGCAAGGATGGAAGGCTTGGTAAGCCATGGGCGCGGGGACTGATTCCACGTGTGTGCCGCAGTAGCACCTCCAACCACTGCACTACACGCGCCCTTCGACAACAAATACTGTGCTTATACTTGCATTTACTTCATTTCAACCGATTGTTCATATCCGATATACACGAAAATCCTCGGATTTCCACATACGTTCAGCTGCCGCTTGAGAATTTTTGGTTTTCAACATGTGGTCGAATACTGGTCGAGTCCTTTATCCGTGGAATCCTAGGATAATCGTGCTAGCACGTTCGAGCTTCACCAGGAGAAGTTGCTAACTTGCCTCGATTAAAGTTAACTCTTCCGATGGAAGTCGGGCTTCTATTTCCGACCGCAGAGGGATGATGGTTCAGTTGACTCACGGTAAGGTCCAATCAGGATCTCGCGCATATTGAGCTGCAAATCTAATCAGTGTGCTGCCTACTTCTAAAACATAGAATACAACCAGATATGCATGCTGCTTTGCATTTCTAGAAAGAAATTCGAGCAAATAACGTAAAAAAGCAAATGTTTTAAGTTCCAAAGGTAATCAAACACTAGCCCAAGAATTTTGGACTATCTTTCACATGGCTTTGTTAGAAAGTACCAACTTCAAGGTGAACAAATGGGTTTTTCTAACAAAAGAACTGTCATACTATCTCAATCAAGAGGCTTGCAATGTGCTAGCAATTCAGCTGGTGGAGGTAAATGAAACGGTTTTTGTGCAGGAAACTCACCGCCTGACAAGGACTTCCCATTACGCTGAGAACGTACGACGAGACATTCTCTACCTCGTAGCTGAGAGGCTCGCAACCCATCTGTGAGGAAATCGAAGCTTTTTGAGCGGTACAGGCACTTAAACAAAGTGTAGTAATCGGAAACACGACAAACGTGAATGGACAATCAAAACAGAATCCGAAGTGAGATGAGGATAGGATGAAATTCGTGAGAATTATGGAAAGTATAGGTTAAAAAAAGCGGCGATTGATGAGATTTGTGAGAATAGGTGTGGAGAGCAAACATTACCAAGAAAAAAAACGAATGAAAAGTAAACTGAACGTTTTAAGAATAGGAAAAAATAAATGGTACCAGAATTAAAGAAAATATGTAGACAGTATAGAACATCTTGTCCTCTTTATCGCGTGTTGCGTAATTGTCAGAGGCGCGCTACAACATACATGTAGGATCGATCCCCCCGCACATGAAATCAAATGCATAGAGCATCTCTCAGTGATTGGTCAACGCCGAGAGCTTTATCCTTTATCCCTTTATTGCTGTACGAGAAACTCATCGTTGTCACTGTCAGTGAAGAAATAACAATGCGAAAGTTCACATAAATTTTTAAGAACAAGGATGCACAGAGATAAAATGATAGGTCGACAGTGGAGAAAACTAGCAACGACAGCATTTGCAGTCTTAAATGGAACGATCAAGCGAGATAGAAGGCAATTGCTCATTGCACCTGTTTTTCTTCTGTTTTCCATTGCTTCATTGGACGCTGAAAGTGCAATGGTTAGAGCCATAGTGTAATACATGTATGGTCTCTGTTTCTACAGCAGGCCAAAACAACCACACCTCTCGCCGTTTCAGATTGGGCAGACCGTTACCAGCCAGACATATCTGGCAAGAGCTCACTCCTATCCAGTGACTATCTACGACCATGACCCGGAAAAGCTCTAGTAAAGCTATCCTAGAATTTTAGTAAAATCACTTTCGACCAACACTCAACGTCGCTCATGATGAGAAAATCAACCGAAGAGAAAAAAATCCTACGATCAGCAAAATATATGGAGAGCCATGTAAGAAAAAAACACCAGCACAAATGATATGGTTGCTTCACTCAATTACCAGATCTACGAACTCTACCGTGTTTTATTTCCTTGTTTGCTTCGAATTCAAACAAGCGGGTTAGCTGGTAAGTCAAAACTGTGATTATAACTGCGGCCTCAGCTTAACTGGGTTCGTTGCCGATTTGGGCCCTCCAGATCAATCCCGCTGACGGGTGATTGCTGATGGTAAAAAGATCGATAGAACTAGCTGAGAGACATGCAAGACGAAGGACTCGGGTGGTGTAGTGGTGAAGTGCGCTGCTCCCCGGTAAGGACAACAGCGCGTGTTCGTTCCCCACTGCATACACCTGCGGTCCGGAGTTTTGCAAATATCTCAGCATTTCATACTAGTTATATTTCGCAACGTACCCTGCCGTTAAAAAGAAAAAGGCAGTAAATAAAAAGGTTAAGAGACGCTAGTGTTATTGATTAAATTAGCCAGAAAAGTGACACAAAAGGAAACGGCTAGCGTTATTACATTAGCATCTTCGTGTCGAATTGGAAGAATTTCCATCTGTCCTCACTCTATGGTGCAAAGACCTCCAGCCAGTTGACCAGGGAATCAGATCGTCTGCGGTGCGCACGATGTTACTAAAACATGAATATCAAGAATATCAGCCAATGAGCCGAACTTTTTTATTTCACTTTATTTTATTTAATCCGTCTTCACGTCTACTGTGCGGATCCCATTAAATTCATCTCCTCGCATCCATCGTCCAAGAAGGTCTTCAAAGTTTTTACGTGTGGCCTCAGTTGCTACTTGAGGATCTTCATTTCACCTTGAATGCCGTAGAATGTTGCTCGAGCAATTCTCCCTGGAGCGCTGAAGTAGCCGGGCTGAAGCGTTCCCATTTGGATTGCAGAGAGTGATTTTTTCCCCAGAGAAGTCTGGTACCAATTTCGCCGACCCCGGAGGGATGGGCGGCTTGGTTGGCCCGGAGCGGAAATAAGCCCAGTTAACAGCAAACAATATCTTAACTCATATGCTTAAAGCTTTTAGTAAGGAAGGTAAAATGACACATAATTCCGAATACTTCTCAAGTGGTAGTGTGAAGGCAGAGTGAGAAATAAATTCGATTTGTTTAAAAACAGAAGTGAGAGGTCAGAATGAAAAGCCTGTTTCGTATAAGCAGGTGATTATTGGCAGACGATAAGCGCTACTGATGCGAGAACGTCGCAGAGCCAGAATCACATAAACAGCATTAAATTGACTTCCTCACAAGCAATATCTCGTCTTAGTTCTCAACATATAGTGATGCAGATTTGCGTTTACATCTTTCAGAAACTTTTCAGATTAGTTTCATCAAAAGTCCGTAGAAGAGAACTTCTCTCGTAGACGAGAGAAAAAACTTTTTGGCAGTGATCCCTCTAAGTTAAAGCAAAAACAGTTGAGTAGCATTAGATCACAGCTGAGTGACTAAAATGTTGTTCGGCTTGTTTGTTACCGGTACATCACCGACCTCGTGGGAAAGTGAAAGATGCGGCAATCAGATGAGGTATAAAACAGGGCGCAAAAAGAATGTGCATTATGCGATGTTGACGGTGGACGATCTCGAAAAATTTCAGCGTTAGTAGTTCGTCAGTGCTGAGATCATTTCGAAACAACCTTCCGCTGTCGTGGACGACATTTTAGCGAATAATGGATTTTTACACCACTTTAAGTCCTGCCTTCACGTGTGACAAAGGAAAAGGTACTGCAATTGCAGGATGATACCGGCTGCAATTGTAGGCTGATGCCGGCCACTGGAAGCGTTGTAGATAGAGGTGTCCTTAAACGCAAACATAGTTGCTCCTCTCCATCTACTCCCACTCTGTCCCATTTAACAGCACCCTGCATTCTTCACACTGTTTAGTTTGCCCGAGAAAAGCTCTCTAACTAAAATGCCTTTGATGAAGATCTGGGAAGAATCAATCGGGGCTGTATAAGAATTTTAGAGAGAACCAGAGCTGCCAGCATTCAATGACGAATACGGGATCTTCCAGCGGCACTCAAACTTGCACTACCAATATCGATAAATCAAGATGATAGATGGTAGAGTGCCAGCCATCGATTAACTCTTCCCATAAACAAAGACGAAACTAAGTGGTGAAAGGTCAGTTAGAAAGCAAAATATATGAGGGAAAAAGATTTGTTCCAATTTTGTTTTGTGACACCTGCCTCTAATGCATTGATTGACACGTCGAGACGAAATAAAATCTACCAACTTATTATTTTCGAATAATATTAGTAGAGACTTCCACGTATAGCCCTGTGAACACTACGCGAGAAAGCACTTGACGTTTTCGGTAGCAACCAGTTCCAGGAAAATAATAGCATTATCCGACGACATAAATTGTCCTCACGACGTCACATGTTTGTGAATAAATGTGTTTTCAGCTTCTATCATAAAGAATTTCTGCTTATTTCCTGCATAAGAGAATGTTTGACTTTAACTATAAAATAATCAATGTATCTTTCACTGACAGGCTAACACGAGGCCCTTCTAAACATTTATTCTGCTTACATTTTGACGTCTTCTTCTTCATCACTGAGTTGCTCCACCGAAGGAGATTCGGGCTGGTACAAGGACGAAGGTAAAACATCGAGAACACGAACCCTCAACTCGGATCATTGATTCTGATAAAGATGAAGACATCGAAACGTTAGCTGAATACATATTTAGAAGACCCTCGTCTTAGCTTGTCAATTAAAGAAGATATGGCTAGTCTAGTTCGTTCCCTGATGTACCAAGAATGGGCTCGGTCTCTAAAATTATTACGAACGTGAAATATAACAATAAACCAGACTTTCAAGAAAAAACCGCATGGATGCATAATATCTACAAATACTAATTGTAGGTCTTTGCAGCTAAGTGGCAAGGGTTTTCGAAACAGAAAAATACTTTGCGGCAATAACCTTTTTCCTATTGTCTATTTTGCCTTAAAGAGTTTATCTACTGCGCTTCTATTTTTATCGAAGAAAGAAAACATACTGACCAGTTATACTGAGGTTAAAGGAAAGTCGGTTTTAAAACATTGTTATGCTCTATACTAGCTGATAGTGATACCGACTTTTGCAGGGTAGATTATCCGGAAAACAAGTCATTGTCACCAAACAATCACTGTTATCAACATCCAACGCTCTGCGTAAAAGAGCATCGCCGGTGAGTATGGTTCATTCCGTAGAGGTGCTCCACTGAGGAAGATCAAGCTCGATGCGCGACGAAGACACCAGCTCGAGAACGCGATCAACTCTGGACCATCGACTCTGATCATCGGCTCTGATGAAGGCGATACCGTCGAATGGTTACCCGAAAATATCACTTATCAAGTTCACGTAAGCCTATCAAAATAAGAGTGCATATAGTTTCTTTATCCAATCCATATCTTATAGAAAAAAGAAGTTGTGCCTGCTAGAGTCCTTGAAAAGCTTTTGGCTACACTTAATAAAAAAATCTCTTTTGAATGAGTTTTTCATGCTCTTCGCGGACGCCGAGGATTTAAGAGTAGTTCGAAGCGATCCTAAGACAGAATTAGGGGCGATTGTGTATGTGCTAAAAGCCTTCATTTCATTGCTGCATGAGGATCGTAGAGGATTTAAGAGATCTTTTAACTTATTCAGGTGCACGCAGATATTTGTAAAAACTCAATTTTTAATCTATTCGGTAAGGTTTTTTCGACAGCTGGTTCACTTTTACAGTTGCAATTAACTCATCGCACTCATCGTTAAGTGATTGGCTGCTTGAAAACAACTTCATAAGTCGTATGAGTACTCGCTGCAAATCCACCAGAATCTATTAGGAGCCGCTTAAGAGTTTGTTAAGATGACAGAACGAAAACACGCATGCTTACATGGGAAAATGGAAGGGCAAAATAAAGAGAATGGAAGACAACAAGGGATAAAAAAACGAAAAACGAAAACATCATATCCTTGAGAGGAAATTGGATCTATATTGCGAAAATTATTTGAATACACCAATAAATAGAGATGAAATCCACAAAATGATTACTGTAAAAGGAAACGAGACCTTGCAGCAGATTCGGATATCGATTTTTTAAAGTAACAAATGAGTCAAAGAGTGAAAAACTAGAGTAATATCAGCATGATTGCTTTAATCTCTCTGGCCTATATCAAGAAATAGTGCGAATCCACTTAATTTACATGGAACTTTTATTTTTCAAGGAAACAGGGAAAAGAGAGGAGCGACAAGAAGAAATTTCTCGATCAATACACCTGTTCGTTGCAAAAATCTCAGCTGCATTCTGTCCACAGACCAAAATCAGAACGAACTGTTAGAACTTATAGGTGAGAAAGGAGAAAAAAGTGACTAGAAGAAACGACAAGAAATATTGCGGTTAAACACGGAAAAAATCAACACAAATACGAAAAAATCATTTCAGTATTAGGCTCAAAGACTGCAGAAAACAAACGCATTATCTTTTTATTAAAAAAAATTACCAATTCAAACACTAACCAACGGGTGAGGGGAGGATGAATGAATGAGTGAAGATGACTGAAATGAATTCACTCGGTGTTTTAGGAAGAAATTAGCATTCACTGAAGTAAAATGGATTATTATGTATTCTTTCTTTGGTGAGCTTACACGAGGTTGATAATGATATTTATTTTCGGCTAACGAGGAAGAAGGTGAGATGCGTCATTCGAGGAGATGGCTTGCTGAGGAAGACCTGACTCGACACGAAGATGAAGCTGCCACGAATAACAAGCGTGGACCACCGGCTCGAGTCATCGGCTCTGAGGAAGACGAAGACGCCGAAACGTTAGCCGAAAATAAATATCGTTATCAACCTCGTGTAAGCTCATCAAAGGAAGAATACATATTGATTGGTGATACCGAGGTTCAAGGGAAGTCGGTTCCGAAATGAAATGGATTAAGTTGAGGAAGAAAGGGAGATAAGGAAAGAGAAATTCGGAGAGCCAGAGACAGAAAGTCAGGGACGCAGAAAGACAGACAAAATAAAAAACGGAGAAAGAGGGAAAGAAAGAAGGAAAGAAGTGGGGAGGAAAGGGAAAGGAGAGAAAAGGGGAAAGGGAGAGGAGAGGAAAGAGGAGAGAGTACAGGAAAGGAGTAACGGAAAAGAGAGACGGAAAGGAGTGAAGAAGAACGGAATATACTGAATGAGTAGAATGTAGTTTTTCAAGTCATCTATGAGAACCGATTAGTCAGTAGCTTTGAGTAGAATGCATTAACATTATACGAATTTGCCATGTGAGATTTTTGTCATTGTCCTAGAGCAAAATCTCAAACTTGGGTAATTATGCCGCTTATAACAATAGTGATGCAATAACAGCGATTCGACTATGCGAAAACAATGCAAGTGACAGTAGAATAAGAGAAGTAAGCAGACGAAAGCTGGATGCTGAATGCGAGGCTATCCTTGGTATACGAGAGCAGTTCTGCCATGGACTGGAGAAGTAGTATGAAGTGCATGATGCGCAAATATGACAAAGAATGCAGTAGTGACACTACAGGAGACTGAAATAATAGAAAGCACATACAAGCTTACAATAGCTTTAACTAGTAAAAACAGCGCGATGAGGTGTGAGAGTATACAACAAGTGGAAATGGAGGACCGCTGCTTCCGTCCGTTCTGGAATGGGCGTAGCTCCTCTCCAGCCAAAGTTTTGTACGAATGGATACATTAACATACAAAGAAGCCAAAGACCTTATCACCCACTGGGTGTTTCAAGTGTGCAATTGTAAAGATAGAAAGATGTGTAGTTTTACAGAAGACTACTTTTATTGTGTAATGACGGATGAGGGAAAGTACATGGAGTTACCACCTGCTCATCCAGTGCTGCGAACTGTTGGCAAAGGAAAACAGTTTTCACGAAAAAAAAATGCTTTTGTTCGTGCTAAAGTATGTGTGAGAAGTCAGAATAAGACGCAAAAGCTGCGCTCACGATAAAAAAACGTTAATCAGCCAAAGACTGTGCAGCTAATATGGTGTGGAGGCATGTTGTGTACAAGCAATTGTTGTAAACCCAAAAAAACCGCATGGTGTGGCGGTGAACGAGTTTGCCTCCAGAAAGGGTTATGGAGTGTTCGCTCCCCACCGCAAACACCTGTGGTTCGAAGTTTTATAAAGATCTCAGTATCACTGAGGTTATATTGCAAAGAGAGCAGGAAACATACGGCAATATAGAAAGTAAGAACCATTCGTGAAAATATTTACTATTTGGAGAAACGGAAAGGAATGGAGGAAGCGAGAGGAATGAAGTCGGAGAAATGAAGGGAAAGCAATGAAGAAAGAGACAGAAGAACAGGAGAGAAAGAAAAATATAGACGAAGGCCCTCTACAGAGTAGTAATCTTCTTAACAAAGTAATAAAATGCCCTCTAATGATGCTGTGTTTAAAAAAGTCAATTATTCCTACAAGGTGATCTTTCGGCACCCTTTTATGTGATAAACTTTGTTCAAAAATATAGCAACATGTTTTCGGTGCCAAAGTAGGAAAAAAGGAATTCATAGTTCATAGGTAATAAAAATGTGTTGCTACACACCGAACCAAAACAGATTCACTGAGGCTTCAAGCAGCTGTGATTGGTTCAGTTTCTCCTTCCGAACTAACAAAATTACACTCGCTAAGAAAACACTTTAAAATCAGCAAGGGAATCCTATCGCAGTTGACGTCACTGATCTACTAATGCAGTAATCGTCGGGTCGTTATTCAGCTTATAACCTCATCAAAGCAGTGAATATGGGTTTGAACGATCTTATGGCAAGTTTATTAGCAAATGATTGTTGCATAGGAATGATGGAAGTGGTGATGACGGCACTAATTAGTAACCGCTTGTTGACTAGCTGTTTCAAAGCTCGAACCACATTCTAGTCCTATCCTCGTAAATAGAGCTGGTAACCGTCAGGAGCGAGCTGCCCGAAATTCCCCTAATCGCACGGTTCGTTCATGATTCGCAGGAAGCAGACATCGTTGGTCACTCTCGTCGTTGGCGGTGGTGACCCCACTATTTTCACATCATTGTACAGCGTTTGAAAACACTAGCTGTGATTGTCTCATCACTGGTATTTCAAAAAACTCTCAACTTCGCGGCTTTCTCAATATTTGTCGAAAGTCCTTCAACAACAACAGAGATATGTATTCCCCTTGATAAGCTTACACGAGATTGATAGACAATTTTCATCCGACTGACGTTTCGACATCTCCGTCTTCATCAGAGCCTGTGGACCATCGACTCGGATCATCGGCTATGACGAAGACGAAAAAGTCGAAACACTAGCCGAATTGTTTATCAACCTTGTGTAACCTTGTCAAAGAGCGAGTATATGTTGATTAGTAATGTTGAGGTTAAAGGAAAGCCAGTTTTGAAAAGACAGAGATAATTTTTCTACATGTTGCGTTGACAGGAGGTTGATATCAAACTTTTAATGGGATAACGTTTCGGCGCATTTGCCTTCTTTGGAGTCACATTGATTCGAGTGGATGGCCCACAGCCGCCCGTGGTATTTTAATATCTTAATATATCTTAATATCCAGACAAGGACCAGTTACTGACCACCGACTCGGATCAACGTGGCTCTGAAGAAGAAGAAGGCGCAGAAACATTAACTCATTAATGGTTTTATTACCAACCTCGTGTCAACTAAGCTATGTGGAAAATTTACTGATTATTTTTTCCGAGATCTAATTAAAGTCGATCTTAAAGACAGAATAACTGAACGATTTGAGGACTTGGTGGCACAACAGCCTTGCGAAGAGGTTTCAACTTTTCCCTGTAAGGGCATGGAAAACTTTCTTAAAAGTGCTTTTTCGAGCTTCTCAAAATTAAGAAAAAATCCGTCTTTTTCTATGATGAAGACGAAGAAGTCGAAACGCTAGCCGAATTGTTTACCAACCTCGTGAAAAAAAAACCTGCCTCATTCCCCTGACCAAGAAGGAGCCCCAATTTCTCAGCGTTTGGTAGGACGAGTGCGGAAAGGCTGCTAAAATCTCAGGGCCTATGGAAGCTGCCTGGATTACAAAGAACTATGGTGACGATCTGTACCTACAATGCACGTATACTTGTATCTAAGTCCTCGATAGAGGACTTGCTCATGCAAATAAGAAAGATAAGGTACGACGTCATCAGCCTGATCGAGACAAGACGTCGCCACCCATTCAACGCCATCTTTGACACCGGAGAAGAACTGTTCCTTGGAAAATGCGATAGAGAGGAGTCGGCGGCGTCGGCGTTCTCGTCAACACGAGTTTGTCCATGTACATCGATTCATTCGAACAGCTTACAACCCGAATTGGACGTTTGCGATTAAAAAGATGTGGATCAATACCGGCTTTGACAATCTTCGTCGTATATGCGCCAACATCAAATTATGACGAAGAAAAAGTCGAAGCGTTCTAATATAGTCTTAGAGAAGTTCTACAGAGAAGACCACACATTCTTCAAGGTCATTATTGGAGATTTCAACGCCAAGACTGGACCAAGAAGAACGTCCCATTGGGACCCATGGATTAAAATGGAACGAACCAGGGTGAGTGGCCTTCTGAGTTTATCGTGGCGACCAAGACAATCCATGCTAATTCGCAATTCCAGAAGCCCCACCCTCAGCGCTAGACGTGGGAGTCTCTCAATGGAGAGTACCATAACGAAATTGACTACATCATAGTAGACAGAAAGTTTTGCCTAACCGATGTCGCTGTTGTCCCAAAATTCTACACGGGCTCAGACCACCGTCTCCTTCGTGCAAGATTCTATTTCTCGCAGAAAAGAGAAAAAGCCGCTCAATTCGAAAACCGAAATCCCGGAACCACCGTGAACTGGGACTTATTCAATTCATTAGCCGGCTATTGGAAAATGCCGTTGTCGATAACATCGACGAAGAATACGATCGACTCATTCAACATCTTCACGATAGCGCTATGAAACCTCAGAGTTCGAAAGTCACCAAGAGACGTTTGTCTCCAGAAACACTCATGCTGATACGCCAGCGTGGAATCGCACGAGCTGCAGGCAACCGCGAACTAACGTCCGAACGTGCAAAACAAGGCAGACAGCCGATAAAAGATCTTAAAGAGAGAATAGCAGCAGTAGTGGTCCAAGCTCTAGAGGCTGGGAAAAGCATTCGCAAGGCCCATCGAAGTTTCGCGAATTACAAGACCAAGATGACTGCACTCCGACGCCTAGACGGAACAGTTACAGCGTCCAGAAAGGCAATGGAGGAAACCATTCACGAATACTACTTAGATCTCTTCCATAGCCACGTCCACCTTCCGTCATGTGAAATTAAGGATGTTGAATATGTTGTACCATCGGTTCTCCCTTCCTAAATCCGACATACCATTTCGTCGGTGAAAAATCGAATAGCACCAGGTCCGTACAGGATAAGATCAAAACACCTGAAGAAGCCTCCGCCAGTATTCATAAACATGCTGGCTTGGCTCTTCACACGTTACTTGTCTGAATGCAAGGTCACTACTCAGTGAAAAACCATCAAAACCGTGTTATCGTTCAAGAAGGGTGACCTGTACGATATCGGCAACTATCGACCAATCTGCTTACTGTCTGTCGTCTACAAACTTTTCAGTCGAGTCATTCTAAACACGATTGACAGAACACTAGACGAAAGACAGCCATGTGAGCAAGCAGGGTTTCGAAAAGGATTTAGTACGATGGACCACATCCACACGGTAACAAGGCTCATTGAAATATCGCGAGAATACAAAAGACCGCTCTGTCTCACTTTCATCAATTTACAGAAGGCCTTGGATTCAATTAAGATAGAAGCAGTTAAGGAAGCCCTTGATAGTTAAGGAGTCCCTTCTCAATTCATAAAGATTCTTTGTGAGCTGTGCAAAAATTTCACAACCAGGATATCACCATTCTACAATGATGTTAACATTGACGTCAAAAGAGGAGTTAGGCAAGGCGATACCTTCTCGCCAAAAATATTTACCGCCACCCTCTAGAACGACATGCGAACATTGGAATGGGATAATATAGGAGTGAAAATCGACGGTCGACAGTTACACCATCTTCGCTTTGCTGATGACATCGTCATTATAACCCCAAACATTGGCCAAGTGGAACGTATGCTTGACGACTTTGATAAAGCCTGTGGAAAGATTGGTCTTCGACTAAATCTCACAAAAACGATGTTCATGAAGAACGGATTGGTTTCGCATGCTCCATTCACGCTCACCGGAACGAATATCTCCGAATGCTCCAGTTATATCTATCTAGGTCTCGAAATCAATATGATGAACAACCTAGTTCCAGAGCTGAGCAAAAGAAAACGAGCGGCTTTTGGAGCTTTCAAGAGCATCGAGGATATAATGAAGACAACAAAGAACACCCGACTCTGTGCCCACTTTTTCGACTCAACAGTACTTTATGCCCTAACATATGCGTCAGAAACCTAGTCGCTGCGTAAGCAGGATAAAAGGTCGTCACTCAGCGTTATTGAACGCGTAGTCGAAAGTGCGATCCTAGGAGTATTCCGTTTAACACAAGTAAGAGGTGGGATCTGAGGCTCTGACCTGCGTCAACGATCAAAAATCAATGATGCCGTTCTTGGGCCGGACACGTAATGCCTATAAATGAGAACCGATGGACAAGAGCTGTTAGTGACTGGATTCCTCGGGATTTCAAACGTACTGCACGTAAGCGTCAGTGTGGACGACCATCGACTCGATGGTTAGAGTTCTTCACGAAGAGTATGATGCTCAACGAGTCCCTAGAGGGAGTAGAACCCACTGGGCTACTCTTGCACGCGAAAGGGAAAAGTGGAAGATCTACTGGCGCCCGCTCGAGTCTGTCGATGATCAACGGGACAACAGGTGATACAGGTGAAGACAAAATCCATCAAAGCGTCGATGAAAGGGAAGCTGAAAATTTCGGGTCAAATGCGGCAACCGCCACCAATAACGGTTGTTTGGGTTAAATATAGCGAAATGCCAAATGAAACCCCACCTCTTCACCGGCTTCTCTACTTAAAGGCCTCGGTGCAAAAAATCGAGAAAAACGAATTCTATGCTTCTGAAGTCAATTATCTCAGCGAAAGTGTGTAAGTAGGCTTGCACTTTTCTGGCAAAGATTTATAGAATTAAAAATAGTTTTCTAGTCAACTAATGGCTTTTACTATGACGTGGGTTATTTTTAACTTTCCCGACTAAGCATAACCTTACCTTACGAGACTTGTAGCGATTCCATTTCAGTGTCAACATCAATTGTTCTTTGCCGCATGGGTTCTCGCAGTCGTATCAGCATGGCACGAATAAGATGACGTCACTTAGTAGTTCCAATGATACGGATCACTTTGGTGATTCACCAGCGAAGACTAACTGTGCTTACGCTGAGAGTCCAAAATATAATAGCCAGACAGTGAGACAAAATTTTCAAAGCCTCTGTATAACAATTTTCAAACCGACCGTAATTTAACCTCGGTAGTATAATAATCAGCATGTTTTTGAATTGTTCAGCTTACATGAGGTTGGTAAAGATATTTATTTCGGCCGACGTCTCGACGTCTTCGTCTTCGTCAGAGCCGATGAATCGTGCAGGTAGTCCACAGCTGTTCGTTACCTCCATGTGGCGTCTTCGTTGTCTCACCGAGTCGGACCTTCTTCATTGAACCGAATGAGGCATGCCTACCCGGCAGTGCTCTTTTGTACAAGGCTGTTATTACCTATATGACTATCCGTTGCTTTGGTTGCTTTACTACCGAGGTTAAATGACAGTCGGTTCAAAAATTGTTTTGCTGTTCGCTTTGCGCTAGCTAACATAATACCGATTGCTGCAAGGTGGATTATCTGCTCAAAAACAAAATATTATCGATGGATAATCATGTCAACAATAACCGCCATTAGCCTCTATATAAAAGAGCACTACCGGGTGAGCATCCCTCATTCTTGAGATATTCACCGAGGAATATCCGACTCGGTGCGACCACGAAGGTCCCACATCGACAAAACGAATAACTGTGGACCATCGACACTCACAATCGGCTTTGATGAAGACGAAGACATCAAAACCATAGCTAAAATAAATATTTTACCAACCTCGTGCAAGCTCAACAATTCAAAAACACGATGATCTCAGCATAACTCAAAAGATTGACTTTCTACAAACCTCGGCATAGGTAGTTGATATATTTATTTATATAATCTTATAAAGTGATTTTCTTAAGCTGACTCGAGGTTGGTACAGAGCTTCGTTTTCGTTGTCGTTGTTGTCGATGTTGTTGGTCGATAGCTGACGTTTCAGCAGGAGCAATAAGCAGGAGCGATGCCTAACCTCGCTCTGATACAAGTCATAAGCTAGACTATACCCAAGATGTCGTCAAAGTGTCTGAATACTGATCTATTTTTAAGTGGATATGGTAACCTAGGGTGCTCAATCGATTCCTTACCGATGCGCCACATAACAACGGTACGTAAGTTAAGAAAGTAGAATGCATCCCTCGTATTCCCACAGAACAAAACAATTAGGCGAGCCATTGGAAGAATGTTTTGTCGTAAAAATCTGTGCATATAGGTGTAATGAAAAACTATAGTGTAAATTCAATTGGTGATGGAGTTCGTTTTATTTCAACTGTCTAGACCTATTTGATATTTTCATTGAAGGGCAAACATTCATCCAATCACGTTTTCAACTAGATGGAAGCCTAGCAGCTTTTTTTAATTTTATATGAACCATCTTCGCGTATACTGGGCGGATCTCAACATTTTTCACATTCGATTCATTTTCTTGCATCCATTTTTCACGAAGATCTTTCAACATTTACGTGTGGCTTCGGTTGCTGCTTGAAGATATCATTTCATCTTGAATGTCATGGAATGCAGGGCGAGCAATTCTTCCTGGAATCCTGAGAGATAGCCGAGCTGGAGTACCCCCAGTTGAATAATTGCAGCGAGTGATTTTTTCCCAGACAAGTCCGGTACTAATTCGTCGACCCGGAGGGATGAGAGGCTTGGTTGGCCCGGAGCGGAATCGAACTAGCACAATGATCGTGATGATGGACATCACTACCACTATGCTACCTGTCCCTTCTAGCATCTTTAGGATCTAGAATTCAAAAAAAGACGACAGGCCTCAAAATAGGGAAAACTGTAAAAACTCGTTATAATACCAACAATTTCAAAGAGATGATTCGCTATGTGACGAAGTATTCAATTATTAATATATTAAATGCAATGTCATCTAGGGAGTAAATGGGTTGATTTATAAAAAACTCAACGGATAAGTCAGAGATGAATTTGGCCTTGGAGTTTCATATGTGATTTAGAAATCTTTCCTCACTAAAAGTTGTTCAGAGTTTGTTGTTTGTTTGCAATATTCAACACATATCCGACTGAGCCTAATTTTATCCTTCAGCCCTCTGGGACAGAGCCTAATATTCTGCCTCGCGCAAAGTGCACAGAAAAACGCCCAAGAAATTATCATTTTGTGAATCATTAATTATAGAAAGAAACTTTTCTCAGATCTGCCAAAACATCTTTGTTGAATGAGCTATCAGTTGGATACAGAAAGCACGGCCAATAAGCTCTTCATGGAAAACTGCACTTTCGGAAAGACCTTGCATGGGAATTCGCACTCACATGTCGTCCCATCTACCCGCACTCTCACTGATGTAAATGCGTATGTTCGCTTGTATGTTCATTACCAGACTAATTTTGCTTTTCGCTTCTTGTGGCAGCTAATTCTTCATCTCATCAAAAATATTGGGAACGCGCAGAAATATAAGTGAATATAAGCCGTCGATTGCTACCCAATAGGGGTGTGGTTACAGTATCCGATGTGAGTTTCGCCGGCGTGATGAGAGTTCGAGGCTCTCGGTCTCCTTCCCTGACGAGTGATTAGCGCGGTGAATGTGGGAGAGGAGTTTGCGCAAGCGAGTGGCACTTGCACTTATTTCGTGGAAAAGTTCAGTAGAAAGGTCTTCCTGTGTTTCGTTCATCTAAGCACTACTTTTTATACTCAGAGAAATAGGTGGTTTAACGACACCATTGAAATCATACAAAAACGTAGGTGCTCATATTTTTGGGCTTATAAACGGAGGAAAACCACTTTTTCGCCAATTGGACGAACTCTGCAATATTTATTTATTTTAACAACAATGCTGCTGAGATATTGCAAAACTCCGGACCGCAAGTGTCTGCTGTCTCTGCCTGTCTGTGATACGCGCACAGTGTGGTGGTGAACGCGTTAGGCACCGGAAAGGATTATAGCGTGTTCGATAACCACCGCAGACAGCTGCGGTCTGTAGCTTTGCAAATACCTGTCTCATTGTGCCTATATATCACTTCATACCCTACTATGAAAAAAAAGAATAAGCAGTAAATAAAAATTGATTAGATTTATTCATTTTGTTACATTTTGTATCACTATCACTATCACTTCATATGTAACACTATCACCTCTTCATATCTACCCTGTGGATCTTGGCACCTCTCACATTCGATTCCTTTTCTCGCATCTATCCTATTGTAAGGCTTTTCAAGCTTAACGTGTAGCTTCGGCTACTGCTTGAGGATCTTCATTTGATCTTGAATGTCATAGAATGCTGGTCGAGTCGGTTCTCCTTCTAGACCTGAGATAGCCGGGTTGGAGCGTTCCAAGTTGTATTTTAGAAAGTGATTTTTTCCCAACTAAGCACGTTACCAATTTCACGACCTTGGAGGGTTGAGAGGCTTGGTTAGCCCGGAGCTGGGTCGAACCTGCTCATGATGACCGGCATCACTACACTGCTATCCGCTCACCACCAGTACCCCCGCCCAACTCTATAATAATAGATGAGAAAACAGTGACACTAAATTTTCTGAAAATTAATGGGGTACAAGAGAGCTTTTAGTGCATCGGTGAGAGCGGTAGTCGGTTGGTCTCCGTTTCAAATCACTATCAAAAGTGCACAGAACTGGTATCTCATAGGGCTTACCGCATTTCATTGTACAAGCCAGATTTACATTCGACTACAACCACCTCTTTGATGCCCAGCGAAATCAAATGTCTGGTGTATCCCCTAGAGACTAATCTTAGATCACGAACAAACACTAGTGAAAATTTCTTGTCCCCTCTGTTCAAACTTATCATTTCGACTTATAAGCTCCATTTGTGGCTTCATCAATGAAAGAAAGGCGTGGACAATTTAATACTGATAAAAAGCATTTCGCACGTGAAGGGCACTGGTTAGCGGTGCACTCAGATTGACCCGGTTTTCGGTTCGACGACGAGCGTGAGTCTAATTAAGCTCACCTCACGTCCATTTGTGGTCGCAAATCGGCACCAGATTTGTCTGAGAGGATAGAAACACTCAACTGGCATATCGATGGGCTACCGAAAATCATTCGAACTTATTCATCTCATAGAAGAATAGGAATTTATTCATAATTGTTAATTTTTTTAATATCTCACAATAAAAATGTAATCCTTCCCAATGGTTTACCGCCTCATCGTGAACGGGAGGTGTCTCTGAGTGTCGGGCTGCGATGTACAGGCCCACCCGGCTGGGCCTCCCAAGCTGAGAAGGAGTCCAACGTTTCCATCAGGAAGCCTAGCTAAGAGTAAACCAGTACCAGGACTTACCACTGGCCCACACGTAGTTCACGTGGAGTCGCGAGCAAAACACACCTCGAGGTCAAAAAATCATTTTGAAATAGGGCGCCAGGTCACCCGTGATAGTGAGGCATTCGTCCTTCCGGTTCATCTCTGGATTTTTGAAATTTATCCAAAACGCCTCAAGAGTTTTCCGCGTTGATGTTTTTGATTCCTGCGCTAGGATCCGCACATTCACTTCAAAATCATCGCCGTTGTGCTTTTGTGCCCTATGTGTACCCAGAGGGGTGTTTAAACGGGTTTTAGCTTTTCCATCTAGATGTTCTTTTATGCGGACACAAAGTGGTCTACCTGTTTCCCCGATATATTCCTCGCCGCATGCATTACATGAGATCAAGTATACTATACCTAAACTCATGCAATCCCCATCTCTCCCGTTAAGACAGATCATACAGTTTTCTGAGCTGCACAAACGATCATAGAGACGGTTTTGAACTGGCGGCGTAGGATGTTGGGTGGGATGTCAATAATCGTAGTTGTATTTCTTCCTAAAGTTAGACCTATCAGCAGTTCTATAGGCGGGCCAACGGATAGAATAACGTGGTTCTAAAACCTTATCCTAACCCAGCTGCTAAAATTTATTCCAACCCATCTACCTAACATCAAAATATTTCTGGATCACCTAAGGCGCACGCAACCAAAGAGCACGCATATAATGGAGTCATTCGATGTTACTTCACTTTAAACCAACGTGTCCAATGACTCCGCAATGCAAGCCATTCTCGAGTTGCTCGTAGAGCATGAAAAGAAAATAAAAATGCACGGCTTGTCGATTGCGCAACTAATGACCCTCTTAAAACAGTGTCTTAGTTGTTCAATCTTTAGGTGGACTGGAAAATATTTTGCACAAATTGGAGGGTTGGCGATGGGCAGCGTTTAGCCCCAAGCTTTGCCATCGCTTTCATGTCTAAGGTGGAACCTCCAGTACTCGAACACCAACTCTTACTCTACTGTCAATACATAGACGACTGCTTCATCACAAGATGTTCCACACAAGAACAGATGGATGAGTGCTTTGAAACCGACAGTTAGAGTATATAAAATTTACACGAGAAAAACCTACCGAGAACTGGCTTTCATTCCTAAACATCCAAATAAAGCTCTCAGTAAGTGGCTATGTAACAAAATGGTATCGCAAGCCAAGTAGTAAAAACATTCTAGTTCACTGCCTCT
Source organism: Angiostrongylus costaricensis (assembly GCA_900624975.1). Classification (NCBI taxonomy): domain Eukaryota; kingdom Metazoa; phylum Nematoda; class Chromadorea; order Rhabditida; family Metastrongylidae; genus Angiostrongylus; species Angiostrongylus costaricensis. The sequence goes on along the minus strand of UYYA01003956.1, from coordinate 147,110 downwards.
CCTCTCATCCTTCACTCATGAAGAAAGCACTTATCAAAAACATGTATCGTACGGCTAAAAATGTGTGTACAGAAAAGAGGAAAGGAAGGAATCGCGAAACCTGGCACGAAAAATTGCCATTTCCAATGGCTACGAAGTTGAAGCCACTCGGGTTAGAGGAAAACGTTGGGTAGTTTCCCAAAATAATATTTCAGACGAAAGTAGGATCCCCTTTAAGCTGCCCTTCATATCAAACGAAGTAAGTCACGCCATTAAAAAGTACTTAAGAAAAAGTGGTCTTGAAAATTATGTAACGATTATTGACATCCCACCCAATACCCTACGCCGCCAGTTAGTTCGAAAATGTCTCTATGATCGTTTGTGCAGCTCAGAAAACTGTATGATCTGTCCTTACGGGAGAGACGGGGATTGCATGAGTTTAGGTATAATATACTTGATCTCATGTAATGCATGCGGCGAGGAATATATCGGGGAAACGGGTAGACCACTTTGTGTCCGCATAAAAGAACATCTAGATGGAAAAGCTAAAATCCGTTTAAACATCCCTCTAGGTACGCATAGGGCACAAAAGCACAACGGCGATGATTTTGAAGTGAAAGTGCGGATCTTAGCGCAGGAATCAAAAACATCAACGCGCAAAACTCTTGAGGCGTTTTGAATAAATTTCAAAAATCCAAAGATGAACCGGAAGGACGAATGCCTCACTATCACGNTTGAAAATTATGTAACGATTATTGACATCCCACCCAATACCCTACGCCGCCAGTTAGTTCGAAACCGTCTCTATGATCGTTTGTGCAGCTCAGAAAACTGTATGATCTGTCCTTACGGGAGAGACGGGGATTGCATGAGTTTAGGTATAATATACTTGATCTCATGTAATGCATGCGGCGAGGAATATATCGGGGAAACGGGTAGACCACTTTGTGTCCGCATAAAAGAACATCTAGATGGAAAAGCTAAAATCCGTTTAAACATCCCTCTAGGTACGCATAGGGCACAAAAGCACAACGGCGATGATTTTGAAGTGAAAGTGCGGATCTTAGCGCAGGAATCAAAAACATCAACGCGCAAAACTCTTGAGGCGTTTTGAATAAATTTCAAAAATCCAAAGATGAACCGGAAGGACGAATGCCTCACTATCACGGGTGACCTGGCGCTCTATTTCAAAATGTTTTTTTGACCTCGAGGTGTGTTTTGCTCGCGACTCCATGTGAACTACGTGTGGGCCAGTCCCGCACGTAACATAACGGTGAGTGGCCTTTCTGTTCAATATGGCGTCTATTTGAAAGTTTGATCTTCATTAACATTTTAACCTTTCTTTTCCACCGAATAATAAAAATATTCCAATATTAAATACGTCCAGGCTCTGAGGAAGGCGAAGTCGCCGAAAAGTCAGCCATCGATCAACAACATCAAAAACAACGACAACGACAACGAAGACCTGTACCAACCTCGCATCAGCTTAAGAAGATCAGCTTATAAGATCATATAAATAAATATGTCAACTATCTATGCCGAGGTTTATAGAAAGTCGGTCTTTCGAGTTATTATGGGAAGATACACAAAAGAGCATAGAGAATAGGTAGAGCATAAAAAGCCGAAGTAATAAACTTTGAGGGGGCAGATAACAGTGGTGGTGATGATGATCATCACGAGCACAGTGCTGTTTCGGTTTCGTTTCCCACTCACCGTGCCCTTCTGCCATCCGGAGTCGAGAAATTAGTAGAGGACTTGTCGGAGAAAAAAATTATTCTCTGCATTCCAAGTGAGAACGCTCTAAGTCGGCTATCTCAGGACTCCAAGGAGAATTGTTCGACCAGCTTTCTACGACGTTCAAGATCAGGTGAAAATCTTCAAACATCAGCCACACGTAAAACGTTGGAAGACCTTCGTCGATGATGTGGATGATAACTGCGAGGAAGTAAATCGAATTGGTGATGCGCTGGGTTCCGTACAGTAAGTGTGGAAAGACGGGCTGTGTAAAAAAATGAATGGAGAAATTCTTACAATAGTCAAATTATTCAGTGAGAAGCAAGAAGCCAAATATGTTTCTTTGTGAGAAGAGAAAACACACCTGATCGAATTGATTTCAATGCATTCCAGCCACTGAGTAAAATTAGCCGTAGCTCAAGGTGCCGTGGCACGAAAATAAGCGACTGCTTCAAGCATGCGTATTACGGTAACGAATGATAATCATTTTTTCTCAATGTTGAGTAGCCAAGTGAGTGACGAAGTGAGTTTTACTACGATATACAACAGATGTGGAAATGTTTAGGCAAAAAAAAAACGCACTCCTGATGAATTTAATTCGAACAGCGAAAGAAAAAGAACGTTAGAACTTCAGGAAAGAAGATGATTCAATTCAAAGTCATTCGTCTTTCAATGCCTTCTATGAGAATTTTTTCCATAAACTTGTAACAGTGAACGGCTGAGTGCATTTTCGACGGATAAGAAAATAATTAACTGGTCTCGAATGCAATTACCTCCTCCAAATGTCCATCCGGTTGGTCGGTTCGTTAACAAGCTTAAGGCTGCCAAATAAAACTCTTTAAGGGTGCGAAGGAATTCACCTTAAACTAAGTTCAAGCTGTGTAGTAGTAAAACGAAAGTCTATGGGAGGTTTTTAAGTCTTTAAAACAGAAAAAAAAATGATAGGGCGGCAACAACCACTGTCTTAACCAATCTAAAATGTTTACTTGGAATGATGATTTATTTGATGAATGGAGGACTTTTCTTATCAACCGCGTGTATGCTCAATAATTAAGGAAGATACTGAGTGAAAGATTGACAACATCAGCTGTAGCTGAACTCTGAAGCATTGTTCGCCATAGTGCAAACCGTCACCAAGCAACGCGAAAATCAGGAGCAAACAAACTGCCAAATTATGTCACTTCTACGATCCATCCTCCGGAAGTATGTCGATAAAAAGTCCTTAAAAGCGAGCAAAAATGTTACTCAATTGTGAGAAATGCGCCATTCGTTCTTCGACTTCATCAAACATCGTAAAAGTAAGTGAATGCAAATCTGGCCTATACGTGAACGATATGATGTTGTGTTATAACAAATTAGTGTTGCTATCCAGACAAGTTTGGCTCCAATTCGCAGACGCTAAAAAATAGAAGCATGTGTACCACTGAGAGTGGAGTCTAACCAAAGACCACATGTGTGGTGAAAAGCACTTTTAACAACTGCAATACAGGAGCAGCTCAACGTTGATAAGATCACTAACCCATAGATATGGTGAAATAAACCGGGAAACTAGAAGTTTCACCTCACTACCGCCAATGTGTGAATAACTTTTCCAGAATGTTTTTTTTCAGTTCTGCACCTGATTGAAAGCTAAACTTTAAGGCAATAGAGACTAGTTCGATTTCGCCCCTGCTAGCCAAGCCGCTCATCCCTTTGGGGTCGGAAAATATGCACCGGACTTGCCTGGGAAAAAATCACTCCCTGCAATCCAATTGGGAACGCTCTCGCACGGCTATCTCAGGACTCGAGGGAGAATTTCTCGACCAGATTGAATTCTACGACATTCAATATATAATGAAAATCGGCAATCGAAGCCACACGTAAAGTTGGAAGATTTTCGTGGCCTATGGATGCAAGGAAACCAAATTAATGTGAGAGGTACTGGAATCCGCACAGTAGACGTGAGGACGGGTCAAATAAAACAAGGAACAAAATAAAAAAGGGCGCAATGGGGACGCCATCACGTTGCACTGAACGAAATCTCAGTTGATGAATTAGACTGTTGTTCGAATCACAAGCTAAGAGAGAAAAGTGAAAAAAAAGCGTTCTACAGTATCCAGTCAAATTTTTTTGGAGAATATTATAGGCTGCTTTTGCTAGCAAAACTTTCTAGATCTTAACGTTTTCACTTTGAGTAACAAATTTCGTTATGAATCAGGCTGCCTAGATGTGCTAAATTGAATGACATGCGCATGAGTCATATATGAGTCTTGTGGGGCGATGTAGACTCCCGTCTATAAATGTGCCATAGTGTCCTACAGCACACACGTAATATTTGGATATTCTGTCTTTTCCCGAGCCTTGGCAAGCCAATCCCCCTATTTCTCTGAAATAATATCGCTTATGAGGTTCTCTGTGAGATATAAACACTGACTTGTTATATCGGTTAGCCTGCGCAAAGGCCAATTATGCATTCAATCACCTCTAAAATGCCCGATGAAGGCGGTTGCATGGTGCGGCACCAAACACCATCCTTTTTTATCACAATGGTGCTGGGGTATTTGTAAAACTTAAACACAAGGCTGGATTACCTTTTCCGGAGCTTACGCGTCACCCACTGCACCACTGAGGCCCTTGTTCTGCCTTTCTCTAGGTTTGTGTTTTATCCTAACGGTGTCGTCATCAATCACCGCTCGACGGGGACTATGTGAGAAACACAAATTGGCAATGAGCCCAATCAAGCTCAGGGTTTAGTCACAATCACAGTGTATAACTTTTCATAACTTAACTTTGTATAACTTTTTTAACTTTTTTTTTCACCGCCTATTACTAATTTGTTAAGAGGAAGCATGACGAGAACCTCAGTGTTGCAGTAAGTAACATGTGATCCTAGAAGTAGGTAGTCGCGAGCTCGAATCTGGCCTGCGATCCAGATTTTGCTATATCTCAGCATCGTTGTGGTTCTATTGCACAAAATAATCTGCCGGGAAAAAAGTAATAGGCAACAAATAAACGGTTGTACATCCTTCTCTATTTTCGAAGTTTTCTTATCTTCTTATCAACCATTGGCAGTTATTTCGTTACTACAACTCGAAGATTAGGAAAACCATCAGCACCGTTTAGGCCTCCGTCGCCATAGCAACATTTCCTCAAATTGGTATAACACTGCAAGCTTCACTGTTCCATTGCACCGCCACCTATTCATCTCTTCGCAACCAACTGGGATTATTCATTCAAACAAGAGTGCCGATTTTGGTGATGTCACTGATTCGTGATGAGTTTCAATGGATTTGTCAGACCATATCTGGTCACGAGAGCTCGCTGAACAAAGCTGAGCTTTACACGGCAGTCTGCTGTGCTGGAAAATCAGTCATTCGCTCCCATTTGGACAATCTGTGGCCGTCTGATAAAGGTATGCTTCACTGATTTTATGCAGTATGTTCTACAAATGGTCGAGTTTCTAGCGTACTCCGTGATTCAATGTTTGTTCCTCCCATAGAAACAAACTGTGTGCGCGCTTAAAAAATTTCTTATATTGGAAAAGCAATACTCTACTGAGCGAATGATATGCAACACATTCCCGTTGGACGTTGGATGAGAGAAATGAACACCAATAAACATACCTCTTGTGAGCTGGAGCTTCTCAGAGGGTTCTACTCACTTTAAAAAAACGCGAACCCTCCACAACTTTTGTCTAGGACCTTAAAAGAGGGGATTGATCACAGAGCCGGTTTCCTTCGACCCTTCTGAACGTTCGTTTAGCATGCAGTCAATGCAAGCCGCTAAGTGGAGTTTGGCGAACGACATTCGTTAACAAATATGTAGAATAGTGGCATTGATATCAGCGCATGTGTGGGTGGACGAGAATGGCAGCGCATTCGTTCCATGCATACTCTTTTCGACTGTTTATTTCGTCGTAAAGGATTGATTTCCATTCTTTTTGAACGCAATCGATGGCTTATCCAACACGATGCTTTTTCAGGCGTGGAGCCTGGAAACCTATTTCTACGCCTAGCCATCTATCGACGACCTTACTCGAACAGTTTTTTATGTACACACCGCACCACGAAAAAATTGAGCATAGCATAATCGTCAGCTCCTTCCACAATATCTAGGCTTAGCCGCATATTTGTTAGATACAATGTCTATCCAAAATCCGAAATCATTACATACAGGTCGGTTGGTTGGATTCCCTTGTTCCTTGCTTGAACTGGGGTTCCGCTCGCGTAACGCTCTCGACAGCTAGTTCATTAACACTGACTAATTTTTCCCCCTGTTGTGTAGCATCAAGTTTCCACAAGGGCTCTTGGCAATGCGGGACATTCTTTACGCTCTTCGCAAGACTTCAAATTCTCACTAATCTCGCTACTACGACTAGCAAGACTCTACATCGAGATGAAGAACAACTATGGACTATCAACTCGGATCATCAACTGTGATGAAGACGAAGACGCCGAAGCGTTAGCCGAAATAAGTATCTTTATCAACCTCGTACAAGCTTGACAATTTGAAAACATGTTCACTATTCTCACTGTTCTATTCTCCTCAAGGCAGAGGTTTTCCCACACTAGACTGTTGACATAAGTCCTTCGTCATTCACAGTGTCAATACCAAGCATTTTGCGAAACCACATAAGAACTCTAGATATTCTTTGCAGTACCCGACATCATTCATTGAGTGGATCTCAGGAAATCCTGCATTGAACTCGCCTCCTCACACAAGTCATACGAAAAGTTTCCAGGTTTTCCGCGTAGGTGTGGCTACTTCGTAAGGATTTCTGTCGACGTGAAGAGGAATGTGCTGATGCCAGATAGTCTGGTAAGAATGGGAGACATGCTGTACTCGGAAAGAGATAGAACAAGTGCTGATGCTTAATAGCATCACTGCCGCTCTGCACCCGCCTCCTTTCCCAGACATTATGAAGGCGAAAGACCAGGAATTCCCATACGGATCAGTCGTTCTCTTACACCTTTTGTCTAAAACAGATACGAATAAGCTCAGTCTCCAGTACGCCAGTTTTTCTAGAACTGGTCATAATTTGTCGATCATTGAAGTAGTTGTGCAGTTGATGAGGACATAGCAAGCCCATAAGGCAAGCTTTCCCTGTTGTGATTCGTAGCTGCAATCGTAATACATTGAAATGACCCTGTAGAGTCCTACAATATATCGTCTGCATATTCTTAGCCCACTATTGCCGCATTCTTCAAATGAATAATAAAGTAACGGTATAGAAGTTTTCCCGATTCCAACGAAACGCCAGTAGACATCCATCTTCAAATCATTTAGCGAGGTTTTCCACTTGGGCTCACTATAGCTCTTTCATGTTCTTGTAACTACAAAATGCTTTCCTGGTTATAGTTCTTAACAACTTGCTGTTTTGATTAGATAGGAATCGTGTCATGAAGAGAGACCACCATGATACTGTCTCCCTTATCTTTCTACTTCAACATTATCCTACCACTGCAGTTCTGTTATGCCGTCCATTGTTCCTACTTCAGCCTCAGGTCGGTGATCTGATTTGGAAGTCTACTGTTCGCCCTACAGTTGACAACAAAATGGGTCCTTCTATACACTAGGCTCCGCTATCCCTCCATCGCTCAGAAAATCGGAAGTAGAACACATTATTAAGGTAGCTACGGAGAGACCGCAGCCAGTATAAACAGGAATTCTGAAGGTGTAGGCAGGCGCCCTTGAGAATAATTTGAATAGCTCGAGAATGTATCTGAGCATTTAATGTCCACAGTATCTGTGTTGGATAAGCCACCAATCGACTACCAAAACTGGTAGGAAACAATATTATCTACTGGAATGAACTTCCACGAAAAAGTCACCTTTATAGAGCTCATGCCTAGAACTTGGTGCACCGCCTATTGGTGTAGAGAATGCACGCCGGCCTTTGTGTGTTAATACATTGATAGCGAAATGGGCCATGAATATCTCACAGGCTTCGGATCAAGTTAAGCGGGATGAGTCCTTTGTGCCTCGGTTGCTATCAGACCGTTTACTTTCCGACACAGATACTTTCTTAAACTTGTTGTAATCAATCGATGGCATATCGAAAATAGACGTTTTAGCTGTTGTCATTCACAGAAAGCTCTTGTCCTTGTTTTCGCTTTTTTAGACTTTTCTCTAGATTTTGTAGACATAAAAATAATTTTTACTGAGTGTTATTTTATTTCCAATAGCTATGACAATAGCTCATGGTTTCATATCAAGTAGGCGGTTGTAAGAAGTGCAGAAATGGACTCGATACAAGTTCCAAAACACTTCCAAATGCTGACAGCAGTGTGACTGTCCGGTGGATCATAGTAAAATACAATATATACTAACATACATACCCCTAAAGATATGCACTAAAGCCCCTCTGTAATTCTACGATGTCCTCAACTTCTGAGTCCTCTAGTTATCTGAAAATTATCGTTTATCGTCGTCGTCAAGTCTGTGACATCATAAAATTAAGCCTGTTTGACTTGCATTTGTTTTTTTATATGGCTTAAAAGATTTGCAAAAGACCTTCCTAAGGCCATACTGTTACATGGAACTGGTGTAGAGAAAGAACAATGAATTTGACGCGGAAAGCACAAAGCTATTAACAGCGTCTATTCTTATATTAGCGAAAGACATTATGACTGCAGAGCCGTAAGTCGATAATGAATCGGATTAGCGCCAAAGGAAAAAAAAAGATGAAATGCAGGGCTTAAAACTACGAAGTGCTCGATATACAGGCGACGATGAATCTTCAACGTTTCATGAAGCAACATTCAAGCGGAGGAATGGCTCCCATGGCCCTTCAGTGCCTTCAAAGGAGAGTACCCTGACGTAAAGCGTGTTTTCAAACGGACAACGCAATTTGAGCATAGCAGTGATGTGATTCAGGGGCCGGATGTCATTACACAAAACCTCCGTGGAATTCTCCGGATGCGGTTTTTATAGTCAAAACACCTCATTATAGATGAGATTAATTATCAGTGAAAAACAACTTGGTCAAACATCTGAATACACGGCTTTCTAGTGAAGCCAACTAGAAATACCACATGGTTACAAAAAATGACGGCTTTGTCACAGAATGATTTATGATTATCACTTATCTAAATGCCATTTAAGCCCTCTCAGAAAATGTTTTTACTCTATCGGTGTTATCACAGCAATCACCTATCAACGGGAATAGTCTGGAGAGCACAAATTAGTATTGAACCCAGTCAAGCTAAAGCGTCTTTTCTATCGGTGTAATCAGCAAGCAAGGCCCATGTTTTGGATAGTACGTGAGCTCCCAGTAAGGGTAATCGCTGGTTCGAAGCCCAACTGAAATTGCAAATTCTGTTCATATCTCAGCAGCCTTATGGTTGAATTTCCAGATTGTCTGCTTTATTTTTGAACACTGCATTTTATTGCAGACGAAGTGAATTTGGAACACGCTTTTCGAATATTCGAAGAATTAGAAGATTTGGTGGTGGACGATGACGATTTGGCAAAAATTAGGAAAAGTGGCGTTTCGATTAAAATCGAGCAACTGCTGGAAATGGTGGTGAGAACCAGTTTTCATTGTCGTTTTGAGTGCTTTCCGCAAAACAAAGACGTTGTTTTCGTGCCTATCTGAATTGCCCTTGCCAAAATTTCGGACATCTGCGATCAGTACAAGCCTAATTGTCGCGCTGGTGACTATACATAAACCAATCATTTCAGCCCAAAGAGCAATGTAACGACGTGCGCTCATATATTTCTCCACTCGTCAATGACGGAACGCTCTCTCTTGAACAGGTGAATTTAATGAACCACAGGTGGTATCTCTGAAACTGCGTCCCAAGTGGAAAATCCTGCTCTAATGTAGACAGTCTGGAGTGTTCGGTACGTGTACTCCTGGAATGGGCCATGCATTCGGCTCCATTCAGCATCGTATAGGTGATTGGATGCATACATGAACTCTAAGGCGACTTGTTAGAAGCTACCAGTGTATTAAGCTAGCATTTTTATTTGGTTGGCAAATCTGGTATCAATTTATCGACACGGAGGGGTTCGATAGCTCGGTTTGTTCCGGTGGTAAGACCGCATTTGTATCTGCGAACACATCTAACGGCTGCCCGGCACGTCTCCACCTTAATCCATGCAAGTGAAAAATTTTAAAGCGAATGGAATTTTTATGTTGGCACATTGGCTTATCGTAGTTTTAGTTATAAGAAAAAGGCGATATCAAGTTGAACCGAGTTTTCGTCCACTAGAATAAACTAGTGTTTTGAACCGGCATCAGACAAACAAACAGCGTTAAATTTGTAGCGAATTAAGGAAATTATTACTTCACTAGTTTTCTAGCATTCCGAAAAATTTCGGTACTTGAAAATAAAAATGTATTGCGAGGGATCTCTTGCTGGGCGAAAATGTGTTTCAAGTAGCTTTCTGTTTTCATCGAGTGAACATTCAAATGGCTTTCTCTTCAACATTGTTGGCTCGGCTTGAGTGTTGTTATGATCTTTAAGGACAACACTCTTCTGATCAGGTTGTTTCCATTCTAACAAACCGAAAACCTTTAGATACAGTTAGAAAAAATAAGATAAAAAGGGTAATGACGAAAAATTGGGAAAACCATTAAAAAAAGGAGCTCGGAATGGCAGTGACAGAGTGTTCTTCCCATGTCTTTGAAATAAGCAATGGTACGACTTCCCTAAAACGGAGTGAAATTTGCCGCTTCGGACTGCGGCTCTTCCAGGACAGCGGCGATTCTAGGGTTCGACGAGGATGAAGCAATAGTCTAGATCTCTACCTCTTTCATTACTATTGTTACTTATTGAGCCAGATTTTGTCATTTTAACTAACTGTGCTTAATTAAAAAGGCAAGAACTAAGACAATACAAATGAGAAGAAGAAAGAGCACAAAGTGTTGAGACGCTCGATCTCACTGAAATCCACACGAGGCATATTTTCACTACACTCACACCATTTGCAATCCAAAAAAACACAAAATCGAAATAGCGCCATATGCAATGGCACAATACTATTTAGTTCTTCAGGATTACTGTAAAAAAGTGATTTTTCTGTTGTCTCGTTTTTTCTTCTTTATGCAGCAACAGGTAGACAATAGATGATAGACAATCGCAGTCGGAATTACAAAGAATGTAGTTTGATAAAATTGAACATGCCGTTTAAAAACTTGTCCTTGAAATGAAAGAAGCCGAAACCGCTCATCGCTGGACTCTCTCCCAGGAATGCATTCCACTCTATTCGTAGCATGGCTGAGGTGAGTGAGTTCATAATTTGCTCGTACGATTACTTGCAATGCCTCAGTGATGTATCAAGTCAGTGTGTTTATCCTCTCAGTCATGTCCGGTAGCTATTTTCCGACCATGAACGGAAAGGGCTTTGATTAGCCCGCGAATAGGATTCAAAACCTCTCTTCATACTTGAGATAATCATAGAAAGCAGAAAACGTACATCTCAGACCTGTTTGTCTTACTTTCGTTCCTTTTTCCTCTATCAGCTAGCTTTCATGTTTCAGTTTATTCAATCAGTGGAAGCGACGAAACACGAAACCCTCAGCCGCCTATTGCAATTACAACGTAAGAAGCAATTAGATAAATTTTTCTCAATTATTTCACGAGGCTAATCAGGTAATGACAACGGCAAGAACCTTTCGAAGATATTTGGGTTCGTAGGACGACATTAAGCATTCAATCCAAACGAAATGAAAGCCGAAAACAGCCTTAATTGATTCAACTGTAAAATGGTGTGCCCAAGTACAATGGCGTGAAAGCGAAAAACTCCGCCATTGAAAAAGAACGAGGTCCCGAAACGAGTAATTTCATTTTGAATTCTAAAGTCCATCAATAAAATTCAACTGATCCAGTTTATCGTTATTCTTTTCCAACGTTCGCCCATTAACTCGAAAGACCATCAAAAGATTTTTGCTAGGCGCAGCACTTTTTAATTATCAGCTTCTTATGAGAAAGAGAGAACTTTAGCAAATAGACTTGTTTCAAAAGACCAGCACCGAACGATTCTGATCGCTCTAGCTGAAACCGAAGAATACAAATCCAGTGGAGAGAAATTTCCGGCCACAAGAAGAAATTCTCAACTTGACATCAGCACCGTGGACCTTTAAGAAGAAGTGGTTACGAAAATGATTAATGCATTTTTCTGTTTGTCAGAGGACAGTCTTGATAGCGCGAAGAAAGGTCGAGGCGTCGTGTCAAGTCGTGGCGAACAGGTAGACGAACAATCGGCGATCGACACGCAAGATGTGGGTTTCCGTTGTCACGAGAATAACGAACTGTCATGAACAGATAGGTTTTGTCTTGTTGAATATGACAAGTGCTCTAATCAGACATGGTTTCAAAATTAGTATGAATTCAGCGGTTTGGATTAAAAAACACTGAAATCAGTTTTGTAAGCTATCCAAGTGATGGGACGTGGCGGGATCCCTCTGTGGCGCCAACCTGAAGCAGTAAGCCGATTAATTTCTGCGCTAACTCAGCAGCAGATTGGCGCGAAAAATTGAAAGCAAACCCCACAAAAAGACGTCTTTGTTTTTTTAACCACTCTAGGAGAATTTGCATTGCAGTCACGCGAAATATCGCTCTCAATCGACTAACCGCATTCAGACAAACAAAACTGATGGAAACGTCCCTTCCATGAAAAGCTGATGGAATGTTGTTGAAACCGTGATGTAAAGCTCCAACAGATAAAAGTGTTCCATTTTTCATCATTCGCTAGTGTGGTTTTTCTTTAAATGTCCTTTAAGAGGGTATATCAACGTAAATCCTCGGCTTTGACGGTGCTTTTACACGAAATACTCTTAATGTGGCAGCTGGTTTTTTTGGGTACCGTAGTCATCTTCAGCAACTTTTTTTGACGCTTTAGTCTCAACGTTTTGCACAGAACGACAAAGTACATGAATAGGTAAAGCGTTTGGTAGTAATCAACTCCGCAAAGGTGCACTATGCGTTCCCTTCATAGCGCAGTTGAGGTGATTGAATGCATTTCTAGCACATTAATAACTTTAAGAGCTTGCCGATGTATCAATCCAATGTTTTTATTCTTCCAGACAAGGCTAATGCCAATATACCCAGTCCAAAGCGAAGGAAAGCTTTAATTGCCTTAGTGGCGGAATTGAACCACGCCACCACGATATATTGTAGAGGCCACCGCGCCAGATGAACTCATTGGAGGAAATTGTGGGATTAATAGGATATTTCCTTCAAACATTGATAACTCAGTTTACTGCTAACTCCTACCTAATTTAAAAAAACTAGGGATGGTTATCCTATTGCACTTGCTACTCTTCTTGCTTCTTGATTCGTTTAAGCTTCTGTTTATCTACACGAGTATAAAACTTTTTAAGAGTTCCCAGGATCGACTTCTCCGCAAACCTCGCGATTGCTGAACAAGAAAACGACACTTTTTAAGAGTTTAATACTTTCATAGAATCTTACATGAATATTTCGTCGAATTCTCATATCGTGACTTGAAGCATTCTCTAAAAGGTTGCCGTTCTGCACTTTTGTTCAAGAGAGAAAGAGAAAGAAAGAGAGAGAGAGTTCTAAGATTACCAAAAATAGCTCGGTACGACCCGATTCGTATTTGGTGTTCCTCGTAAGCAATTGTTCTCTTGATGGCCAAGCAAAACAAGAACATTGAATGGACACCTGTCCATACACCGATCGTTCGCTGTTACAATCGACAGTCACCGCTCTCCTCATTCTCTTCACCACAAACTACAAAATGTTCTTCAATTCGTAGCGTAGACGAGCTACCGGATCCTGGGAAACCACTTATTTAGAGGTTATCGCATTCAAAGCAACTCTGATTATTAGAGCTAGTTAATTTTCTGAACATATTTAAGTTCTTATATTTTCGAACAGCTCTAAGTCGACAGCACTAATTAGTTTTACTGAAATGCGTTACCATGTTACGAATCACCCGGCAATGCTTACTCTGTACCATTAAAGAAAGCCAATCCATCTGTCAACTCGATATCATGGTGGGTTAATGGGGTTTCGAAAAAGTAAGCTACTGACTTTCTCATCGAGGTATTCCGGCAAAGTCCAGGGCACCTACGATGCGGATTCAAAACCTTCATTCTAGTGTGATTGTTCAACGCAACGTCTGGTCATCTTCTTAACCGCTCAGAATTCAATCCACAACAATACTAGAGACCTTATGTCAAATAAAATAGTCTAAAATAACTTAAACTAAAAAAAATGATGGACCCATGTAGTTTTGCTGGATTAGGAGCATCGATTTCTGCATTGCGATTTCTTACAAATGTTGGTGGGCGAGCAACATTCTATGGCCAGTTGTCAGAACCATGCAAGCACCTGCTGTCGTTAGTTAGAATCCGGAAATGCGAACTTTGCAAAAGAATTCGCCTGATGTGTTCAAGTCGATGTTGTTCCTGCCTAATGAGACTTTGTTTATCTTTTCGCAATCGGATGGAACTGGTTGAGAAAAAAGGTTGAGTGCGATTTCGACTGATTGACGCCACTTAGATTTTATTAGATGTGCTCTCCCCAAAGCAATGCGACAGAATTAGTTTGACTTACTAGAATTAGTGTATGCGAGAAATCGATCTCACCTTTTGACCCGCTATTAAAGCCCAAATTACACAAGGTGGAAACGAGGGAAAAGAGGGAAAGCAAGTATTTAAGAGGAAGATCTGCAGCGATCGCTTGACTGCAGTTCCAAAGTGCTCCATGCTCCACGTGATTTAAGCAATCCTTTCAAAATCCATTTGTGGGGAAATAACTAGGAATTGGGTTGAAGTTTGGTATATATGAACCGAAAGAACACTTGTAAAGTTCCATAAGTCCAAATAAATGTTTGCATAAATAGTTATAAATAGAGCTACATAAATTATGGACATTATCGGTTTTTCCTGCAATATCCCTGTTTGTCGCGTAGTAAAGAAAAAGATTTTAAAACAAACTAGAAATTAGGCTCGAGGTTGACCATATTTTTACTGAATTCGATGGGCCCAAATAAAAGAAGTCAAACGAGTTACTCATTTTGTTCAGCTGCTGAGGGTAATCTAAACAACTTGTAGCTCGAATTGTCCCAAAAACCCAATCATCAATTTCCCAACATTTAAATCTGCGTCTAATAAGGAATGAAGTGACAAAGTGGGAAGGGATTGCCTAGTAGAGAACTTCAAAATTTCAGCGTCACGTCTTTAGAGGAGTGCTATTCACCAGTCCACTAAGAGTAGTCAAACACGTCCTAGAAGGAGAAGGCTCATGTCGAATCCGACTGAAACTCATCAACAATTGTGAGTGTTAGGCTTCTAACGGAGTCCTTCGACCTTAAAGCGAATTTCCATACATTCCTACTGTAGTGTGAATGCAATATAACCAGGCGGTGATTGATCGGAATTAATTGCTCTCGCAGATCAATTGATAATTACTCCTAGCAGTGCTAATTTGCGCTCTTGCATCGTTACCATAGAGCAATTGTTTTCCATCTATGAATAACGTGATTTGTATCGTTATAGCGAGTTTTTTTTCCTTCAACTAGAATCTTTCACTATGCCTCACCGGAGATATGTGTTCGTTTAAGTGAATGGTTTCAATAATACAACCACAACGTTGCTGAGATATTTGCAAAACTCTTGACCGCAGGTGGCTATGGTGGGGAACGAACGCGCTATTGTCCTTTCCGGGGAATAACGCGTTCACCACCACACCATGCGGGTCCTTCGTTTCGCTCGTCTCTCAGCTATTTCTATCGATCTTTGCCGCAACAATCACCCGGAAAGGACAATAGCGCGTTCGTTCCCCCACCATAGACACCTGCGGTCCGGAGTTTTGCAAATATCTCAGCAACGTTGTGGTTGTATTTCGCTTAGTACCCTGCCGCGAAATTATAGTAGGCAGAAAATAAAAGGTATAACATTGTGGTTTATATAATGTTAGAATATAAAGCAGGCTTCCTTATGAGCTGTTGTTTAAGGTGACATGCAGCCCAACATCTGTGTGAACGACGTCTTTGCGGTGGTCGTTGACAGTAGTGGACGAGTTGTCTCAGTAACCAGCGAACTGTATGGAGATGTAAGAATTTGCCGCTTCATTATTTCTTATTCCTCCTCGAAGACTTAAGAAATCAACATATAGTGTTCTCGAATTTCAAACAGCCATTCAAGACTGGTAGTGTAGCACTTGCATTTTTTTCTTGGCTTTATGAGGCACGTTGTCATTCATGAAGGTTCGCCATCCAGCCGAGGACTTCATTTTCATGAATGTCGTTGAATACTGAGCAAGTCAATTCGTGTAGAAATTCGTGGGGTTGCTGTATTAAGGATCTTTGACAGAGGCAGCTGTGGAACTTTTTTTATCGAAAGGAACAAGGACACGTCTGGTGCTAATTTTCAGAACCCAGAGAGATGGAAGGCACGGTTCGCGTGGTGCAGTGTCGGAACAATAGCAATGCCGTAGACAACCCCTAGGCACTCTGCTATATACACTCTCCTCAAATACTATTGAACGAACGAATGAAACAGCCACAAATCCTGTATTAGTAACGGACAGTATCCCATATAGTAACAATTGTGTGTCTCATTGCTGACTAGTCAGAGATCGTACAAACGAAAGCCATTCTAACTGCATCTTAAAAATGCAGCGCTGTGGAGGCAAACGAAATGAATCGCCTTGAAGCTTTCACTTTGCCATATGGATTTCACCCGTGCTTACTTTGTTATTCGAGAAATGGCTTCATGGTTTACTATGAAATCGCAGTGACTAGTGTAGTTTGAACCATACCTAGAGCAAGAAAAATTGTTTTTCCATTTCTGATCAGTTTCATCTTAAGATTAAGGAGAATGTCTCTTCAGGCTCGCATGTAGCACAGTGGGTAGACCAGCCCTGCAATCCGCATGGGATTGATCCCAGCGCCCCAGGGTTACTAAGCCTACCATCTCTCCTGGGTCAGCAAATTGGTACCAAACCTGTCCGGAAGGACTGCAGCAGTGACTCGATGCATCAGTGGGCCACCGTCATTATTATATAGGCTAGATACGTCCTGAGTCACCTCTAGCTATGCTTAGTGAAGTCGAATAAATAGTACATCCATTAGGAATTGATCAACACCGAGAGCTTAATCCTTTGTAGCTCAAACGTTTCTGCTCCGATGTTGAATTAGTCTGCTACATTATCCTCAAGGGGAGCTTTCATCTGCCAATCGTCGCTGTTGTATTGAAATAATCTAGGTCGTGGTTTCCTCACAATACACAAAATCTGCGCCTTCTATTACAAACCTAGAAACTCCCATAGCGTGATTACCTCTGAGTGATCCAAAAACCACGGTTGACCTGAATTGTGGGAACGACAAATCCTCAAGTTGTTGCCACACTTATCCACGCATCTGACTATGTTTATGAACCACAAAATGGATGGAATAGCAGATGATCATCTAAGTAAATGTCACAGAATTGAGTTTATTCTCATCATGGATTTAAAAGGCGTGAAATTGCTTTTGGAGAGCACATAGATATTTACTACAGCAGTATCGAAGCGCTTTACTCTCCTGGTTTACTACAGCGAACGGATTCCAAACCTGATTTTTTCCAGGGTTTCGAAACCAAAGAATTTCAACTTGAAGGTGGATGCGTCGTCATCGTTATGGGCTTGAGAACCACCGTTCAGAATTTCAAAAAGCAAAATCGAGTGAACCTCACCACTGATAGGAAACTTTCCAAACATTTCAAGTCAGTAAAACGCTCTACTTTTTACAAAATTTTTTTTCCAACATCATAATAATTACCTAGTGTAACTTGGAACTTCTACTGCCCGCCAAAAATGTTCTTGTATAGCCTCTCTGAAGACAAATTTCTCCTTAGTGGACCCCTTCAATCCTTATTTCTAATACTTTTCTCGACTTTTTCAATTTATCTGGGGTTATATAACTACAGAGCAGAAATTTTCCTTTCTACAGCTTTTGATCATGTGTACAAAAAGTACGTATTGATTAGTCTAAATTCAGTAGCGCCGTTTGGTGAGACAAATGTGGAGTACTTTGATTACCGTTTCCTATAGATTATGTGTGATCATCGTTTGGTTTCAAAGAAGAAAATCTCGAAGAACGATCAATTTCTTTAGGCGATATAAGTGCATTCTATTTTTATGCCTGTTAGAAATTTCTTGAAAGTGGATTCCTAGAAGTTACTAAGGAGCGAGAGAATGAAATAAACGGAGAAAATGTATACAGGCATCGATGGGGAAAGACACTAAATCGAGCAATTACAACAAAACAGAACTCATAAAACAAGCACAAACGTATAATCGTTATGTGCGAATTCTGGAGCCGATTAGTTCTCAAGCTTCGCGGGGCTTCCATAGATGATGTGTAGAAGATTAGACAAGGATCAATCACGATTATGAGGCACACTTCGAAACAGACGAAGGGCTTCTTAGGTTTGCTGCGGCATATTAAGTTATATTTTCCATAAATATAATCATATCCATGAATATGCGAAAGAGGGAATTTGCGTGCACCCTGCAATTCGATCAGAACGAGGATCTGTAATCAGATGGCTCTGAAGTACATCGTGGTGATTTGTGATCGTTCCCAACAAACAAGTTCCATGTTTACTGCACAGGGACCCAGGCAGCTATGGTCGTGCACTCCAAAAACAGTTAAGAAGGAAGAATGAGCGGATCCCTGCCGCTGACCTCGAAAGCGCTTGTAATGAAAGACGTTATTGGGTAAACCGTGTGAAAATGACTAATAAGTCCTCAGCACCTCATAACTGAAGGGCTTATACGAGGTAAAACTGCTGAATTTACAAAATTTCATTGCTGATCAGATGATGTAGGCCCAGGATATGAAGCACAATCTCTTGTGGGTAAGGCCTAAACAACTGTACGCCTTCGTCAACACATTAACCATTTTTCATCTATTACAATGCTAGTTCTTAGTCAAGTTGAAATAAGCACGATTGTGTTGTTGTATGAGAAAGAGGATCTAAACTCATGGAAGAACTTTTTACCGACCTCTCTCTTTTGTTGTTGTATACAAACGCTTTATTCGTGTCATCCTCAGTAGGGCTAACAACACACACAGGGGCAGCAAAGGACCAAATAAGATTTCTAGAGAATTTCTTCATATTTTTGTTGAGAAAACGCGAGGTGTTATTATTCTTTGTTCACGATTAATACTATACTTAGTGGAAACCTCATAGGAAGCGGCTCTGAGGAAGGCGAAATCCGCCGAAACGTCAGCTTAATCGTGAACAAAGAATAATAACACCTCGCGTTTTCTCAACAAAAATACGAAGAAAATTACTTGATCAATGCCGAGGTTAATAGAAAGTCGGTCGTGGCAATTTCTAGAAATGTTCAGCACGACAAGCGCATGCGCATGCTATTACAGTTACGAGGCTTAACCTAAGAGAATAAGACATTTCTAACTTTCATCGATTTCATAAAGGCCTTGCAACTGTGCCGCTACGGAAGCGTTGGAGAGCAAAAGTGTCCCAAGTAACTGATCATCAATGGTCTTTCATAAGCTGCTACAGCAACTTCATAACGAGAACTTCCCTTTATACGACAAACATCTATATAAAGATAAGGTTACTACAAGACGGTAGTGCTTCGTCAAATTACTCAGCCGACACTACCATTGTTGATAGTCGCCTTTTGTTTACGGCATAGCCCCTAAAATATCAAAGACTCTCATGCATAACAAATTCTAGCCGAGTCCGGCATCTCACACAAGATTTAATAGAAGATGTTTATTGCGAGCGGATTTGTTCCTAATGGCTTAGTCACAATGAATGAATGAATGAATGAATAAATGAATGAATGAATGAATGAATGAATATATTCTTTGTTCACGATTAAGCTGACGTTTCGGCGGATTTCGCCTTATTCAGAGCCGCTTTCTATGAGGTTTCCACTAAGTATGTCACGTAGAGACCAACCGCACAGAAATCACGTGGAAGTATAATGTCAGGTCCCTACGTGACATACTTAGTGGAAACCTCATAGAAAGCGGCTCTGAAGAAGGCGAAATCCGCCGAAACGTCAGCTTAATCGTAAACAAAGAATAGTAACACCTCGCGTTTGCTCAACAAAAATGCGAAGAAAATCACTTGATCAATGCCGAGCTTAATAGAAAGTCGGTCGTGGCAGTGAATGAATATATCTGGATGCATCGGCATGCTGAGTCAAGAACTCAAGATTATGAACAACATCACTATAGAACTAAACTGGAGCAGCATGCTGAACATGAAAGCGCATCAAGAATGCGCTAAAGTAGAGAAGGATGAGCTCTGAACTGTGTTTAATCAATTCCACCCATTCATTCCGTCACATATAACGAAGAATGCTAAACATGGTGAAGGTGCCTCAATGCTGTCGAAGGCGCCGTCATGAATTTGACGTTGGGATTATCCTGCAAGGAAGTGGGGACATCCGGAGCTCTTACTGGGAGATCAACTGGACTGCTCAGTTATGTCTATGTTTCTAAGCAACAACCGGTGAACATTAATCATTAATGGCTTCATCTGAGAGAATATCGAATGCCAAGCAAAATTCTAACCATCTCAATTGTCAGACTTCTTTGGAATTAACTATGGCCGTTTAAAAAATGAATCGGAAGAATTCAATCCTGGTAGTTAACGACATCTGTTTGAACAACAATTAATGGCCAGTGTCCTACTGAATGACCTGGCTGTCAACTGGAAAAATGATATAGGTGAACGCAGAGGCTGATAGTTCACCTATTAACTTACTTAAGACCACTTTTATCTCTATCAATATACACAAACAATATGATGGAAAAAAAGCAAAATAATACTCAGGTTAATCTAGTTCTATCTCATAAGAAAAGGAACTAACTAAACTGACGTCAGCTAACCTCTAATCATGTGTAAAAGTGAAAGGATAAAGCTCTCGGCGTTGATCAATCCTTCAGGGATGCGCCATGGATTCGACTTCATTAAGCCTCATTTGGAGGTGATTGAATGGATATTTCGCCTTTACAATAACTCGCGGTTGCCTACCGATGTATTGAGCTAGTGCAGCTATCCTCCCAAACAAGTCTAGCATGAATTTACCGACCCCGGAGAGATTGAAGGCTTGGCGGGTCATGGGCGCAGGGATCAGTATCACGTGTGTGTCGCAATGGCGCCTCCGACCACTGCGCCACACACACCGTTCCGAAGTGGGTGGGTAGCATATTGGTAGCGGTGCCGATTACGGCGTACGGGATTGATCAATCATCCCACAACTATTTTATGGGTCGTTATACATTCAAGAACCTCCACAATACTTGAACGTGTCAATGAATGGTGCATCCCTAAGCCATTAATGAAAGCTTAACGAGCAAGTGCTTTTAAATTCCTAGATATTCGTTGAGATTTTAGGATGACGTTGATGAATGTGTTCGATATGTTCGATTTCGATTGTGACGGCTTGCTCTCCAGAAGCGAATATGACGCATTTGCTATCGCCACCGGTGATACTCCGCCAGACGACGAGGTAAAGGTGTTTAGTACAGGGTCAGAGGCAGCGACATAAAATCCAGGTGACATCCGAATGATCCAAAACTGTTTAACTCTTTACCTCTGTTCGCGTTCCACAGAAATCATGTTCAGTAGACATCATGGAAAGTAGCCAATCTTGCCAAACGGTTCCTATCGTTTGTAATTGCGACCACTTACGATCCCAAGAAAACAGTTCAGGCAAATCCACCTTGAAAATGAGCAGAATTGTTAAAAGTTCTAAAGTCTCTATTTTGAAGCTTTGCCTGTTTCAATACCTCTTAGAAGTTTTTCGAGAGAAAAATACAAACGGAAATCGTGGAACTGATGTTTGTTTCCTTGACATCCACTTTATGATCTTGAATGTTCAAAAAAGGAATCTTTGAGAAAAATCATTTTCCAAGGTCGACTTTCTATTAACTTCGGCATTGAATTATAAATGTGTCGTTCCCTTTTCCAGCAATCGCGAGGTTGTTATTCAGCGCACCTTTACTTTATTACAAGTATAACACATACAACATACAACGGTAGCTGACTTTTCGGCAGTATCGCCTTCTTCCGAGCCTAGAAGGGTACACTCATATGTAATTTACTAGGTCATACGCTCCAGTAGCACAAACAAAAAGATGAAAATCTGAACGATGATTACCCGATCACCGAGTTCTCGAAAAACTCACCGGTTTTTAGTTGCCTTCCACCGAGGAAGACAGCCGCGCAGAGTCGCACATGATGTTCCACCCCACACCAAAAATCAGTTCTGAGATACGGGGCTAACTCACGTGTTAATTCTGAGAACTCTTCCCTACTATTCATTCCCGGATTCTTGGAATTTATCCAAAAGGCCTCGAGAGGTTTGCGCGTTGGTGTTTTGGGATTCTCTGTGAGAACAGAGACTTTTATATCAAAATCGTCTCCGCTATGCTCTTGTTTCCTATGCGTGCCTAGTGGCGTACTTAGTTTTGCTTTTCTTTGCCATCTAGCCATTCTTTTATGCGGATACATAAAGGTCTGCTCATTTAGTCAACATATTCATCTCCGCAATTATTACAAGAGATCAGGTATATTGTACTTGAATGCATGCAATCCCCGTCCCTGCAGTAAGGGCAAATTACGCAGCTATATGTTTCGCATAGACGGTCGTATAAGCGTTTACAAACTAACCGACGACGAAGAGTATTCTGTGGTATTTCAATTATCGCCACCGATTTCTCTAGATCTGCCCTTCTTAAGCATCGCTTCATCGCCACACTTATTTCATCACTATAAGTTATTTTATCTGTCATGTTACTTAATGCAATGAAAAAAGCCATGTTTTGTTGGATGAGAAAAGATATCTCGCTCTTATTTGGGAGTAGTGAATGAAGCCTCGGCGTTTTCGCCTTCTTCAGAGGCTGGAAAGGTCAAATTGACATGCAATCTACTCAGCCAAACAGTTTCGTAGCCTCAACAAATAAAACATAACATCTTGTAATAGTTCCCAGGATCGACTTTCTCTTAACCTCGGCATTGGAATATGAATGTGTCGTTTTCTTGTTCAGCAATCGCGAGGTTTTTAAACAGCATATATTTACTTCCATAAAAAACACAATACAATACAACGCTAGCTGACGTTTCGGCAGTATCGCCTTCTTCAGAACCGCTTTTTCGTGACTTCCAATGAGGAAGTTTAGAACAGCTGATTATAGTCGCATGTGGTTGTTCTGTTTTAAACTTCCTCATTGGAAGTCACGAAAAAGCGGCTCTATAGAAGGCGATACTGCCGAAACGTCAGCTAGCGTTGTATTGTATTGTGTTTTTATGGAAGTAAATGTATGCTGTTTAAAAACTTCGCGATTGCTGAACAAGAAAACGATACATAAAACATAACACATAAATTTTCACTCGCATTGTAAACAGCTTCCTTTTAAACACCCACTTTTTCATTCGTTGCAAATCTTCCATAACTGATGGAGGGCAGCCACACAGAGTAATAGATGGGCGAGAATGTGCCTGAGTCAGGTCAAAGAATCAGCCTGAGGCTGCTATTAGGCCATGCGTGATCACAATACACTACTCCTTGTGGTTGATTTTTGGAAATAATCGGAAACGCTTTAAGAGTTTTACGTGCTGATGTTTTGGATCCCTATGCCAAGATAGTGACTTTCACTTCAAAATCTTCTCCGTTAGGTTTATCTGTCTTATGCGCGCCTAGTGGAGTGTTTAGCTCCAATTTAAATGTACCGACTAGGTGTTCTTCTAGGCGGAGGTAGAGCGGTCTACCCTGTTCGCCAATGTATTCGTCCGCGCACGCTTCGCAAGAGTTTAAATACACCGTACCCGAAATCATTCAATTACAGTCCCTGCCCTTAGGGCATATTCTGCAATTCTGAGTTTTACCTATACGGCCATGCAGGTCGTTAGGAACTAACTGGGGTCTTAGAGTGCCCGGTGGCACTCCAATCAGTGTTACCGATTCCTCTAGACCGGTCCTTCTTAAACAACCTTTATAGCTTCACTTATTTCGTTGGAAATGTAGGGCAAGATAACCGGGAACTCATTCTCGATAGAATTATCGTTTGGTGGCTTTGTTTTCCCCCTAAATATATCCCTAACAGCTACAGTTTCGCAGTCATTCGAAATGGATATTTGGAGCGCCATTTTCAAGTTTTCTTCCTTCTACTCTTTTCTTGTGCAGACATCGGTGGCTATTCGAAACATGCTTCTCAGAGACACCCTTTTTGTGAGAGTGGTGAGAAGAGTGGTAATGAGCCAGTATGTTTTTGTTACTTAGCTTTCTGTATTCGTTGATGATATAGCCGTTTTCGGATGGGTTAATTTGAACACTCGTAAGTGGAAGACCGTTTTCTTTCGGCTTTTCTCCGGTGAATGTTACGTACTACGATTGCTTGTTCAATCACTCGGAGCATTTTTCCATTTCCGCTTGCGTAGAGGAGATGACAAAACAATCGTCTATATGTCTAAAGTAGGGCAATGGCCGGAGATCGATTACTTGTACTTCCACCTTAGACGAATTACCACCATGTTTTGTCTTATACATGCGTATCAGAACTCGTAATTCCGTATCCACTGATGATCTAATGTCTAACGATCCCCGAACCTTTAAGGTTATACCTATCACTAGTTGTATAGACTGGCCCACTGATAGAATGCCTTGGTTTATGAACCTAATTCTCAATCTCATCGCTCATGCAAATACCAGCCTGTCTCACGGATACCCAAATATTCCTCGATCGGCTGTGTAACGCGGATCCTAACAGCTCGTATATGATGGAGTCCTTCGACGTTACCGCCCTTTATGCAAACGTGTCGAATGACTCTATGATGTAAGCCATCCGTGAGCTTCTTGTGCAACACGAAGACGTAATAAACATGTATAGCTTCTCATTTCAGCACCTCATGACCCTTCTAAAGGTGTGCCTAAGCTGTTTGATGTTCAGATCCTCCGGAAAATAATACTACGCACAAATTAGAGGGCTGGCAGTGGGACAGCGACTGGGACCAAGCCTTGCCATTACGAGTTCTGATACGCATGTATAAGACAAAACATGGTGGTAATTCGTCTAAGGTGGAAGTACAAGTAATCGATCTCCGGCCATTGCTCTACTTTAGACATATAGACGATTGTTCTGTCATCTGCTCTACGCAAGCGGAGATGGAAAAATGCTCCGAGTTATTGAACAAGCAATCGTAGTATATAACATTCACCGGAGAAAAGCCGAAAGAAAACGGTCTTCCATTTACGAGTGTTCAAATCAACCTATCCGACCAGAAAGCCAAGTAACAAAAACACCCTGGCTCATTACCACTCTTCTCACCACTAGCACAAAAAGGGTGCCTGTGGGAAACATGTTTCGAATAGCCACCGATGTGTGCACAAGAAAAGAGTAAAAGGAAGAAACCTTGAAAATGGTGCTTCAAATATCCATTTCAAATGACTACGAAACTGTAGCTGTTAGGGATATATTTAGGGGGAAAACAAAGCCACCAAACGATAATTCTATCGAGAATGAGTTCCCGGTTATCTTGCCCTACATTTCCAACGAAATAAGTGAACCTATAAAGATCCAAAACATCAGCACGTAAAAATCTTGAAGCGTTTCCGATTATTTCCAAAAATCAACCACAAGGAGTAGTGTCTTGTGATCAGGCGTGGCCTAATGCCAGCCTCAGGCTGATTCTTTGACCTGACCCAGGCACATTCTCGTCCATCTATTACTCTGTGTAGCTGCCCACCATCAGTTATGGAAGATTTAGAACGAATGAAATGGTGAATGTTTAAAAGAACCTGTTTATTATGCGAATAAAGGTTTATATGTTAACGTTTATCTGTTGAGGTTACGAAAGTGTTTGACTGCACTTAGTGCAAATCACTATCATCTTTCCAAGGTTGAAGAAGGCGAAACCGTCAAAACGTCAACTAATGTGTGCTATTAAACGTTATAATTCCAACCTCGTCTTTGCTTACTGAGGAAAAGCAGCGAAACTATTGGTCAGCATCAAGATTCATAGAAAGCCGGTCTTAGGAATTCTGCTGACTTCGGAATTTGTTTATGAAATAAAAATGGATCATGTGAGAATCCCTCTTGTTTTAACACCTAGGTCTCCATTTACCTCTTGTGTACTCTCCGGGACTTTAAACGAATTGGTGGTTTCCAGGAATGGGAGCTCTTGACAAGTCAGTTTGATGCTCGGTCGGGATGCCTCACTGTAGCAGGATTTCTCTTCATGCATGAGGTAATCCACAATATTTGTATACGTGAAAGAGTAGATTACTACCACCGAATGGAATGAAATCAGAATGCATTCTAAAGTGCTGGCATAGATTTATTCCATCGAACTTATTTTGCCCAACTGACTGATTATTGGAAAAAAAAAACAGCACTTTAGTTTACAAGAAGAACTTTCATAGAAACCTTCCTTAGTTAAGCTTTTCGATTAAAAAAAACGATTACCTGCTCTGTTCGGATGTTCAATCGGAGTGATTGACCCTTCAAAGTACGTGGCAGTTCATTTAACACCCTCCTACCTCGTTGTAGTAAACCCAGGATGGAAAGTGGTATTGAACCACATTATTAAATCAGTTTACATACTTGGTTCATTTATGTGGCCACTTTATGTGTTTTATGGATTCAAGCACTCCTTCAACTCGGTTCGTTGTCCTTTATGTATTCCGAATTCCGATTGAGGACTTTGTCTTCATGAGTGTTGCTGAATGTTCGTCGAGTTGATTATTACTAGAATCTTGGGATAGCTCTTATAAAGCTTTACACCACAGAGGCAATAACTCACCTTTGTACATCGGTGTGAGCTTTTCTGCGATAAGTCTGCTACCAATTTGCTAACATCGTAATGATGGGATGCTTGGTTACAGCAATGTAGAATCCAACCGACAACCATGACCCTATTAATGCACAGAGTCTCGAACCGCTGCATTCCCACTGCCTTTATCAGTTTCATATTTCAATACTTTTCCTATGAACTGAAATATTTAAACGGTCAATAGATTGCGAAATAAACTAAGTAATCGAATAAGTATTTGTAAATACGACTCATTAACCTCCACTGTCAATAGGGAACCCTTGGCTTCGGAATTCTACTTCGTAAGAAGTGAGTGCAGTCATTTCAGTGTGAAGCGTTTTCTGGTGATGAACTTGCAATCCCGGATATTTGGGAGTCTTTGTATCGACTTGGATACAATGATGGCCTTGAACTTCAACATGTAAGATCGCTTTGGTTACACTTCGTGGTTTGAATCTCGTGAAAAAAATCGGTTTTTCCTCGAAGAGAAACCTTTTCACTGAGATAGGTAACTTGCAAGAGCATATTGTGTTAGGTTCCAAAAATGGGTTTTTAAAATCCACTACTTTTAACATAAGATTTCTTCCTTTTATAACTCAAAGCACTGTGCGTAAAAATGTACAGAGCATGGTCAGTGCCTACATTCATTATTGACAGAAAAGGTATCGATCCTCGTTTGGCTAAGGTTTCGACGTCTTTATCTTCTTCAGAGCCTCGATGATCTGAGTGGATGGTCCAAAATCCTCGTTGCAGCGTAGGTCTTCGTAGTCGCTTCAAGTGAAACGTATAGTATGCAGAACAGAGTTTTTTTTAAAGCTTCCTTTTCATCCCTCATGTATTTTCATCAGACATTCACTACTTGATTTGCCAAGAAAGTGGAAGAACAGAACTACAGGAACAAAGAGTTCAGCTTCATGTAAATTTATGAGCAACCAAGACAATTCAAGTCAAGTACTCTGCTTATCTAACACTGTGCTCTCCAGGGATCACCACGTTGTCGTGGTTAGGCGGTCTTCCTTGCGATCTACAGCGGGGTTCTCCGCCGCGGCAATGTTTCCCAGTCTGAGAAAGAGTAAGACCTTTCCATGCGGAAGGTCAGCTAAAAATTAATCAATACCAGTAATCACCGTCGTCATAATGTCAAATTACTCTCAAGACAGCCATTATCCCTCTAACACACAAACGCCGACGACAGCAATATGATGGTGACGACCTCAGAAAGCCTTCGGCTTGGCTGACCTCGGAGTGTAGAAAACCACATGGGCTAAACCAGCAAAGTTCATCCTCGGGATTCCACAAAACGGGCGCTCTCGCCTACGACGTGGGATCGTGGGACCACAGCGAAAAGCGATCAAATCTAGCGTTGCCTAGAACGTCATCGGAAACGAAGAAGATGAAAACGCCTACGACACGCCATGAGGAGTGCTTCTTGCTGTGCACTTAGATACCAGAACACTCTCTTCCGAAACCGATCCCTACGCTCTTCTTAAGGCTGCCGATCGCATCAAATTCCGTGTGATCTCCCTACAAGCGACGAAAAATAGAAAGAAAAATATACGCCGATTAAATAATGGAACCCTTGACGTTCGTGGAAGGAAGCTTCCGTTACGAAGTGTTGGAGGCACCGGATTTGGTGTATGTTAGAACTATTTCTCATATAACCTCCTCATACGAAATCTTGTTACCGCGCTAGGCCACTCCTCGCTTCCAGCTTGCGCTTCAAAAAGAAACCCCAGTATCATCAACTGTTACTCATCAACTCGCATAGTTGACAGGAGCGCACTGGACGCGTTTTACAGCCACTTGGAGGAAGTAACTCGCAACAAAAATTCCTTTTATAATTTATTAGACACTTCAATGCAAGAATAAGATGATCCAAAGAAAATAGAAACATAATAGAAGAATTCGCAGTAAGGAGTCGAAATGAGAATGGAAGGCGTCTTGAAGGACTGTTGTTTACAGCAGAGGTACCGAACCTTTGTAACATTGAAATACACTTGGCGCAACTGATAACAAATGGTAGTTTTACAAGCAGGAGCATATGCATCGGTATAGACAGGAAACATTATTGGGAGGAGCAGCTCAAATACGATCTATTAAGAAGAAATTCCGCCGAGATCTTTGCGACTATATTGTTTCGCTATCCGCCCTCGTGAACGAAGGTAGGACTATCAATACATTCCACCATGATATAGAATTAATAATGAAAAGTTTTACGCTAACCTTTTTCGTCCCGCGGATTCTATCCTCTAGAGTTCGACTTCCTTAGAGAGCTTGAAGAAAAGCACAGTTTCAAGACTCGATAGTCACTACTGAGTTCGTTTGATCAAGACGCTACATTTTATATGTACTTCCCGCAGCCCACATGACATCTTATCTTGAGATGGAGAAAATCCCAGACCGGTTGAAGACCTCGGGCACGGTGATCCGGCCCAAAAAGGATGAGAGGGTGGATCTCCGTAGCTATCGACCGACATGCTTTTTGAGTATGTTCTACAAGTTCTTCACGGAGATTATTAAGCCCAGCATGCCCAGGTTTTTGGATAAGGCACAACCAGCTGAGGAACGAGGATTCCGATAGGGACTCTGTTGCATGGGCCATATCTAGACTGTATCACGCTTGTGTAGAGTGCCACATTCTCCTGTCCTATCCTTTATCTACTAACAAAAGTATTTGAAAACGTTGAAATGAATGCGGTCATATTAGCGTTTGTGAACCAAGGAGTGAACCCGTCCTACTAAGAACTCTATGCGATTTTTATCGGAACTACAGCACCAAAATGCAGCTTTTTCATCGATACCACACCCATAGCAAAAAGGGTTCGACGAGATGACACAGTATCACCAGAGCTGTTTGCTTCTCCAATCAAGCAGATAACGAAGTCGTTGATCTCGACGGGAAAGGCATATGAAATGATAGGAAATTCTTGTGAAATCTCTTTTTTCTGAGGACATCGTCATTTTTCCATGAAATAGAAACGAAGCAGAGACGATGCTAAATGAGCTCAACCAAGCGGGAAAAAACTGGGCTGCACATAAACCATGGTAATCTTTAAAATTCCGTAATAGCTATTTTTTTCCCTAACCGTTAACAAAATTGTTAAAAGAGAAAATTGCTGTTCGTATATTTGAAAAAACCGGTTTTCTAACATCTCGTCGCTTTTGTCGAATCTTTAAAGAACTCATAAGAAGACCTAGTCACAAGAGTTTTCTCCGCATTCTGTTTGGTGTAGAGAAAATGAAACAGCAAACGTATTGAGAGATCGGTCAAATTCGGTGGTGTCCTCTCTTTAAGGGTCACCTTGTTCCAACTAACAGAAATTTCATTTTAGATTTTCTTCCTAGAATGTCGTACGTTTCGAGCCAAAATTTGCCGGATCTTTCCCTTTTTTATTCTGGTACACAATGAAGGCGACGTGGAGTTTTTTATGAAAGAAATGGTCACGCGGCAGTTTTCGAGTTTACTTGCAAGACTGTAAAACTATTTGTATTTATATCTACAAAAAAAATGCAATAGGGAATAAGTAAAAAGTTAACATTGTGCTTTCGACTACATCCTCAGCTTAACTGCGTTAATTGCCGATCTGAGCTCTCCAAAACATTCTCGTTAACGGGTGAGTGCTGGTGGCACTGATAGGCAGAAAACTAGCTGAGAGATATGCGAAACGAAAGACACGCATGGTGTGGTAGTGAACGCGTTAGCAACCGGAGGTATGACAGTTCGTTCGTTCCCCACCGCAGACACCTGCGGTCCGGAGTTTTGCAAATATCTCAGCATCATTGTGGTTGTACCACAAATAATGCCCTGCCATAAAAAATTGTAATAGGCAGTAAGTAGAAACATAACATTCTGTTTTCGAGTTCAGTTCTCTATTTTCTATAACGGTATAAGTAGTTGGGGCAGTGTTTGAATTCTTCTTTTGCTCTCCCCTCGCATTTTGCATTCTGTTTACTGTTCTGTTAGCACACTTTTCAACCTGTCTATTGTTCTCTTCTTCCATTTCCATAGGTTGGATTACGTCCCTGCATTGTGTCCCTGAGAAAGAAGCCCTTGCACTTGTTTTTCCGCGATTTTCGAGCCTTAGTTTAATGAGGTGAATTAAGATAAAATGATAGAAAACGAATTTATCTAAATTTCATACCCTCTGTAAATAACGTGCTTCCTTCAGTTCCAATCTTCTAACCTAATCGTGAATGGGGAGTAATTATAATTGGAACTGCGTTCTACAAGACGAACTTAAAGGTTTAAGCAAAGCTGCCTAAACTGAGAAAGTGCTCAATTTTGTCGACCAGAAATCCATATATGAACTAACGCACAGGAGTGATCGCTCTCTTTGTGCATCTACAAGTGTCCCAGTTATCTTAGCGCTTCAACTATTTGAAGGCAAAAAACTTGCCTACTTGGTGTGGAACTTTCTTTTGATAAAATTGGGCTAGTCCCTGTCTAAACTGACTATTAGGGAACTATTTGTGAAAGCTTCCTGAGCACCATAAGGAAAAGACTTGATACATACTTAATACTTGAAGAGCCCATCATCACTGTTTGTGCGGACCCCACCATAATCTCCATTATTCGGAGATTTGCTGGTTAAGCCATTATGGTTCCCTGGAGCCCTGAATTCAGCCTGGCCGAAGTCTAGCCCAGGTCTTCACCAACACGAGTACTCGCACCCCTTGTGGATCAAAGGAAGATTTACCATCATACGACTTTAATACCAGGACGGTGGCGGATCCTGGCATTGGTTTACGCTTAGCTAGGTTTCCTGAGGCGATGAATCCTCCCCCGTACATCGCAGTCCGACCCCCAGGAACACCTCCCGGTCACGATAAGGCGGTAAACCATTGGGAGGAAAAGACTTGTGGAATTAATTGTGTTGTGCTACAACTAGTTCCACTAGGGGTGACAAGAATCCAGGTGTGCAATAAATAACAAATACACACTTTAAAAATAAATAAAGTAGAGCTGTGGAAACAAAATCTTCTTGAAATTATTGGCTAATATCGATCCTCCTGCGATGCAGCTCCGTGTAAATGTAAGCTTCCTAGGCCTGAATTTTTTCCAGGCTTGTTCATTCATGATTGAAGTGGAAAATCACGGCCAAATAGTAGATACAGCCCGACTGCGCACAATGACGAGATCAGAAAGGGACCAAATCCTTCGTGGTCTATACCAACGCGGAAAAACAGACGCTGGCTCACAACTTGATGCCCACATTTTCACTACCGGCTACTTTGGAATGATGATCGTCCACAACACGAAGAAGGTGAGAAAAGAATGACGATGCAAAACGAATAATAAAAGACAAACTAAATAAAGCCAACTGCCGAATCGTTTTCTAAAGGTTCAACCCACTTGTCGAAAGCAATTATAGTGTTCCCTCCCAGCTAAAACACTTTAATTGCTCGCTTTCACGAATCGTTTTGCTCACAGTCCATAAAACTTTCTGGGTTATTACCTTCTGGAGTCCGGAGATAATCATCTTTCTCAGGTCGTCACAACGAACCTTAACCAACCATTGGTGGGAGGTTTTCCATTGTTCGACCAGTGGTTTTCAATCTAATTCAACTAAATGCAAATTCCGAATTGTCAATTTTGCACTATACAATTTCTAAGCCATTGAATTCATTGAGACTACACTTAATGAAGTCGAATGCATGGCGTATCCCTCAGGGATTGATCAACACCGAGAGCTTTATCCTTTATTTAACGGATGCGTGTAGCGCAGTGGTCGGGGGCGCCTTGCAACACGCAAATAAAGGGTTTTCGATTTTCAGTGTGGGAGGTTTTCAATATTTCAATCAGTGGCTTTGATTTAATTCAACTAAATGCGCATTCCCAACTGTCGATTTCGCGTTCTACAATTTCTAAGCCACTGTATTCATCGAAACATTCAAAATATCCATTCATTAAGTGGTGGTTAGAACGAACTGGTCTTAGAGCAAAAAAAACTCGATCATTGAAGAAGTTAAATAAATATTGAGGAAATCTGGAAATAAATCCAAAACGCAACGATGAAAATGGAATATTCGGAAGTGTAGTGAAGACTAGCAGATAACTTTTCTTGTACAACCGTTAACGGTCTAAAACCTGCTCAACCTTTCAGACATGGAACTTTGCGGTCGCTTGTCCCCTGTTTTGCGTTCTTACTACCGCTACTTTTAGGATGGAGATAAGACGTATCGAGTAGAAATCACAAAAGAAGAAAATGTGAAGTGGAACTTCTATCATGGCAAGGATGACATCGACCTGACAACCAGTGGTGATTGGGTACGTTCTCCACGCAGCGCCGTGAAAGATTATAGCAATACGGTTTCAGGGAGAAGGTGAACACGTCGAAGGACGTGAACGTCTCGCAAACGGGATAAAAAACAAAATGTAGGAATGCGCCCTAGTAATAATGATGCTGCTAAGCAATGACGTTTTGTCGCCTAATTCCATTTGAATGCTGTTATCTTCATCGATGCTTATGCCATAAGAAGCGTGACACGTGCCCTATGAAACGTTTCTAGCTCTTTTCTTTACGACATTAACATTTTAGTGTTTTTTCTCGACATTCCTGAAAGGTACTGATTACATCTTCAGATAAAATCTTTTCCGTCAGATGTTACCTCGATTTTTTTTTACGAACTGTGCTGATTAATTACAATCTTTTAAAAGTCTTTCTTCTGTAAACATCATTCTTTAAGATTTACGATTATTTTCAGATACTAGTGTGCTCGTATAGCGCAACAGCGATCGATCATTCCGCCGAGTTCCACCTCGTCGAAGAGCCGCCTGAGACGGACAATGGCCAAACTGCTTATACCTGATCTTCCGATCATTGAGTGCTTCATTACAAATCCCACTTCTACATAGGGAAAAACAATAAGACGAATACGGGGAGGAATTCAACTTGTAAACCTAGCTACATTTAGTTTCTCATAAACAGAATCGCTGTGCAAGACTCCGTGAGTCGAGGCGAAGTTAAATACCGGTATCAAAGCGAAGAATCAACGTTATTCAGCAATACACATACACATAAATTCACAAATTGTGATTAGATCTACAGAGAATACTCGCTATGGCGATGAACATGGCCCATATTCGGACCAGGTTCAAAACGCTAAACTAAATGACTTCCTTCTCAAACGTGGGAGACGGAGACGATGAGCTGGATTCTCTTATTCCGGAGTCGATCGAAGAGTTGGAGGAGCGGTTTTTGACAGCAATATAAGAAGGATCAATGGAGCATCGTTCATCTTTCAATGATTTCTCTTTAGACATAGCCAACTTCTCTGTGGCTATTTCATAAACTTCGGGAACAATTTTGTGAGGGATCACTGGTGGCGAAATGCGCAGCATTTCTGACGGTCGACGAGGCTGAAAATAAATCTGAGCACCTAAATATTTAAGACTGGAAGTCTATTAAAATATTGTGCTTCTGATATGCCAAAAACTGTATTGAGTAGGAGAGTGGAACGCCTTTGCGTTAGCCCTTTTTCGTTATCCAGGATTTGTTATAGAACAACCACCGTTGTGCTTTTCCCACATTACTGATTACACAACTCAAAGTCAATGGGCGCCACATGCCGCTTCGGCAAATATTTGAATGGAACACAAATGTGGCCTCCATGTCCCAAGACACAAATCAGTGAATCCCACGAGTTTCTTACTACCAACGACGAAATACTTGTCGTATATGAAAAATTCAGACAAGCTTATAGAGAAATGGTTCAAGTGGTGTTTTAATACATACGTACTAGTGGGTAGGAATACGCTACAAGCAGAAAAAGCCCTTCGTCATTCCTGGTTCGATAATTTAGCACCTGACTTGTCCACTAGCATAAAAACCTTGCCCGGATATATCGGAATGAGAAATATACATCGAATAAATTCTATGGAAGTCGAATGCATAGCATGTCTCAGAGGGAATTATCAACGCTGAACGCCCTTATGCTTCAAGCCTCGCTTGTAAATCTGTCAAACATTCATAAGGCATATCAGTAATATTATTAAGATGTTGTCAAAGATTGCGCTGTAACTTACAATTCTTCTGTGTCCAAAACGATTGCTACTCCGCGGTGGGATCGGAATTCTTAGCACGCTGTTCTGGCGAGAGAAGTATTGCGGCTGGCTCTCACCCACACAAAATGTGGTTACTTCTGACATCGATGCTGAGAAACCATCATCGAACTGGTCCTAAACCGAATGATGCTAGGAATGAACAGATGAAAGACAACCGCACGCGTTCATGATAACACGCTCGTAAATTGCAATAGAATTCATGAAAGCTGAAGGCTGAAGACTCCAGATTATAGCAAGTTTTCTGGAAACATGTTTACATCGTCGTATAAAATTATCATAGAATGGTGTTCTTCAGCTCTTCTCCAAATTCATGATGAAATGTTCAATCGTACTAAAGGTAATTTTAGTCTCCTAGCGAGTTAAAGATGTTATAAAAATTCAACCTTAGAAAGTGAAGTTAGGATTGGATAAAGAAGAATAATATGGAAAGAAAAGGAGTAGTCCGGATATGTGTTAAGTACGTTCGAGTGGATTTCGCGATTTGTTCCCGACATTACGCAAGCAAGCAACATTTGTTTGTTAATGCGTTCGTAGGGAAGAAGTAGTCGTAACTGAAATGGAATACAAACGCGAAGGTGAGGCTTACCAGCATTACGCTGATTTTTGTCAAGTGGACGAACAGAGCCGAAACGATACCTTCTTCGATTCCTAAGCTAACACGAGGTTGACGGAAAAAAAAGTAAAACACTTTAACTATATGAACTATATAAGTCAAAGACATAATGATTTCCTCAACCATTCCTCTTACTACCATCTGCCAATCAATACTTATCCATATCGTGCTTAAAACTGGATGTTAATAACATATTCGTATTACCTCATTATCTTCTTCGTTGTCGAGACTTGACTGGCTCTGACATTTCCGCAGGTTCTGCTCTTTCAGCTTCTTCATTTCAGTGATCTGATCACCTAACGTAATTAGCTGCTGAAGAAGGGACATATCGTTCTCCATTAACGAGAGCTGAAAAGTAGAAATTTCCTCCGATGCTCAATATTTTTCCTACTAAAGTTTCTTCTGGCACTTCTGGAAGAGAAGGAAAAGAGATACTTGCGAAACTAAAAGTTTCCTCAAAAAGAGGAGAGGACCGCAGAAAATCAAGACGGAGCAGTAGAGTGGATACCGAATTCTTTTCAATATTTGGTAATCACATTGCTCAGCAACTGGATCATACAACTGAGCTATCTTACAATTTTCGTTAACCCCACATATGCAGGGAATCCATCTAGCGAGCATGCTGAAAACGATGAAGTTCCAAGAATTTCTTACCCACCTTTCTATTCGATGAGAAACGACTCTCGTCGGAAAGGTGTTTTGAGAATGTGAAGCGATTGGACAGCATTCTTAAATCCAACGCTTGTATAAAACATTTTTCCATAAGCACTTTGCCCCAATTTGATGCATCGTCAACTTGAAAAGAAGAGCTTAGATGTGCCGATTTGAGTTCCCTTTAAAATAAAACTCCTCTTCAAAATTTTCTGACTAAAGATTTTTTGCCTTCTGGTTCTTCTTTGAAAGATGAAA
The DNA here is from genome assembly GCA_900624975.1 of Angiostrongylus costaricensis. NCBI lineage: Eukaryota > Metazoa > Nematoda > Chromadorea > Rhabditida > Metastrongylidae > Angiostrongylus > Angiostrongylus costaricensis. Next base: position 111,074 of record UYYA01003956.1, on the reverse strand, counting down.
ATTTCTGGATGGAGTCAATCGCTTTTGAGCCAATGATTAACCGTTTTCTCAAAAATCGATAGTGTTGTCAGGTTTTAAATTCAGTATGAAACATGAAACACTATACGGCAAACTTTTGAATGATTGGTGTCTTCCTAGATTTCCATTAAATTTCTCAGTTTCCGTCATTTTCACCAGGACATGTAACAGTTCATTAGTTTCGGGAAAGTGAGATAGTCTCACTTTTTTGACGAAGGTTACACTTCTTGCACTTACCCAGTTTTTCTCCTGATTTTATTGATCAATTTCACATCTGTTCAATTAGAAACTCAAATCTCAGACTTGCTCTTTGAGAATTAGAGAGCTAACAAAATTTAGAGAACTACTGAAAATTGATGGTGAAACTGCAAGGAGTTCACATCACACCAATAGACCAACTAGAACGAACTTTCTTCCCCTTACTTAAAATCCTTAGTATTTTCAGAATTCCGTGAGCTAGACGTGTTGCAGTTGTCCTCAAATCGATGAGCATTCCGACATATACACGGCCCGAACACTCCAACATGGTGGACCTCACTGAACTCATTATTTTAGCTGAGTCACGGCAACATACGGTTCGAGAATGTCCGATCGTATGAATGTATGGAAGCGGAGAAGGATTGAGTAATTGCTGCAGGCAGATGCCGGCCATCTGCCACCCACTGGCCGGCCGAAATTGTACGCCGATACCGTATAATGAGCAGATAACCTCTTTAGCATGCACCAGAAGGCCACTCAATACCTCGACTCTTTGCGAGCTCATATGGACATCACTCAAACCATTACCCGGCAGCACTTTTCAATTTTATCCACTCAAATTCCGGGCAGAGCGGCATTAGCTGAGTTCATTGCTGAATTCGTATTGTCTCAGACATTGTTAATGATAGTGAGAAAACTAACCAATACCCCACTACGAGTTATGTTCAAACCGAACTCAGCATTGTCTACGAAATATGCCTAGTGAGAAGGATGACGAATCAATATCGTACTACGTAAACGAGTCTCATCCGAGACCGAGCGCTCCGTAACGTGATCAAGTCTGTGGATAAATATTGCGCAGAAGCTATTGGCCAGTGCATTTAATCCGCTAACCAAACAAACTCCTTAAAAGGAACCGTACTCTCGAGCAGATCCAGAATCGGACCATTAGCTCACTGCAGGTGCGTGTGAGCAGCTGGCCTATCCTGGTTATTGTTTCAGAAAAGTCAGTGGGTTCAAAGCTTGTTTCCTTTACACAAACACAGAAATGATGCCTAACCTAGAAGATAGCATTAGATATTGTTTCAGACCTTTATATTGCTCAACCAAAACTTGTTTAAATTAGTTACATGGAAGCTTTCCAGAAATGCCAAGAAAGATTTTTGATCCACTGAAAACTTGACAACATTCTTCTGTTACAGTCGCTGTTTTCTATTGTCCTTCTGAAATTTTGGAAGTACTCGGTGGATACAGGAAGACAGGGAGAGAAACAGATCTTTTAAGAAACAAAGGCAAATGCGACTCGGCCTATAAAGTGATTCTTGAAAACAAGTCAAAATTTCCAGGATATCCTTGAAATGGAATAGTGTTTCACAAGATTATGATTTCTTATTACGTTTCTGAAAAACTATCGAATCCGAGTAAAGTATTCTCGAAATGGTCCCTGAATTACAATCGACTAATGCTATTTATAAGCTAATACCCGGATAACGTGTTATCAGATGGGATCGAAACTCGTTTCCGTGGCGATGAATTGGCGACTGTCATGATGGTTTTCCAAAATGCCTTCCTCATACAATTTACAGCTATTTCAAACATTATCAGTGTCTGGGAAAAGTCCAATAGATATCGCGATATTGAAAGCTCATCACTCCAATAAGGCACACTCGACTGCGAACTTGACCTCGTTTGAGGCGCATTTCCGTGATTCTAATCGCGCCGACAAAGGAATGTCACCCTAAGCAAGCTAGCGAATTCCAGAAGAAGCGTGACACCGAAAGTGGCTTTCTTCTCAAAGACATCTCTCTTTTAAATCAATCCATCGAAGGAGCAAACATGAAAATTAGTCGATTTGGAAACATTTCAGAATTTCTCAGCTAAATGCTGCTCAATAATTAGTTGAAAATACTTTTTCATCCACGGGCACGACAGAGTTATGGCATTTCTTCGCGTTAAAAGAATTGTACCAGTTTCGTCTACAGCGCCATTAATAACTTTGCTGTATTTATAAACAAAATGAAAAACACACTGGAAAATATTTCACTCGTAAAGACCGTTTGGGATGACTTTCGGATGCTAAGCACACACTTCAACAGATTCACTATTTCTTTCTGTTTCATTAGAGAATACTCTGTAATTTGAGCACCGCCATTTAATTACTGTCATAAAACCATTCGCTAGGGGGAAATGAACGAATAGGTTATAGCAGTAGCAAGGAAACACTGCTCATCTATCAATGCCTGAACGATCATTAGACAATTTTTCTCCTCTCGGCATGTCCGATAGTCATTCTACTACTTCAATTTATAGAAACATTTGCGATATAACTTTTGGAGCTGAAATCACAAAGAATTTTGAGAAAACCTTGAACCTATCCACGATAACAATAACCTGTTTATGCACGTATTGGATAGGGTTGATCGGATGACAGGGAAACACAGCATGACCCCCGGGTCAGCCAGAATGTGGCCCAGTCCGATCTGTGGTCACCAATGGCTATGGAATCAGGGGTCACTTCTGGCCTCATAAGTAGCTCGATAATGACCACCTAACGCACTTAGACGTTATCTTCACAGCCCTCAGTGACATGATGTCGTTGGCCGTTGATGAACAAAATTATTACTAGCCTTGTTAGAAAAATGCGCTCACCATTTTCTCTCGGATTACTTCAAAAGCCGGAGAACTACGGGAAGCACCGAAAAAGTGTTCAGAAGCCGCTGTGTCTTCACCGCAGCACGGTGGAGCCGATATAGGAAACTGGAAAAACATTAGAAGGAAAGTAAAAGAGAATAGAACAGATCAAATATTTGCTGGAATAGAAAATAAGGAGGGTTTCTCACATTGGATGATCGTTCTGCAATTGACGGTTCATCATCGTCGATGTTACAAAAGCTTCTGGCCTTTTTGTAGCGTTCCAATCGTCGTAGTCGATTCGCACACATCGCTCGATACGCATTGAAGTCATCCATTTTCAAATATCTGCAGAATTGCTAAGGAAGGTCACTATTACACTTCTATTTTAGGAGAATGGCAGATGTTAGAGAAAGAAGAAGAGGAACGGTATGCGCTGTGCGCCTGTCCTGGAGAGGGGGAGGAACTAACTAGAGGCGTCTTTATCGGGAATAGCAATGATAAAGAAGTAGACACTGTGCTGTCTATTGGAAGACTTTGCCCAAACGATAGTGACTGAGGTGAGATAAGGCACTTGAAGTCGCCGAAATCGAAATGAATGCCATTTTCTGGCCGTATCACGAAGTGCTCTCGACGAAAACGCTTATCAGGAAGGATCGGTTAGTTCTAGATACTAATTGAACACGTTCATTCGTTTTTCTTCTATACATTTGAGACACGTGAACAGTAGAACAAACAATGAACAGCAAACAGAATTGCATGAATCGTTTTTTGAAACGTGTGTCTATGAAGTCACAAGAATAAACAAGGAAACAGTCGGAGTTGTGAAAGCATACTGAAATCCTAGAAAGGTGTTCAAATAGTCCAAGAATTTGCTGATGAATTGGGATCGATCTCTGAAGTCAACACATAAGCGAGGAGTGCAGCTGCAGTAATGGTCGGATTAAGCGAAATGAGTGATATAGCAGCAAGAATAGGGATACGCATTCAATTCTCGCTTCATAAATTACGCCTAGAACTGCTAGGAAATTGGCAGACTCCAGAAAAAAAACCATTACAGAGATCATTACTACGTGGAAAAGAAAAATAAGACATTTCACGCTCATATGAACCTCCAGTTGTTCTTTTTATGGCAAGGATATTGCGCCTTTAGTTATGTGATCAACTACTACCGACCTCATGTTTTCTAAGGAAGATGACTTTCAAATTCAAATCACTGGCTATACTTTAAAGCAAACAAAAACAGTCCCATAGAGATAACGGTAGAATGCAAAACAGTTGATACGGGAGGTCAATGTCCTGTGGCGGTGCTTGGTCAAAGCTATGTAGCTTGGACTAGTTTCATAAGGCCGATCAAAGGGTGTGGACAGGTCCAGTGAAGAACACCGATAGAAGATGGGTGGAACGCCGGTTAGCCGATGACGGTTCAGATGAAGTTCTTTTCGCATATTCGCCGCTGGTTTGTTACCAGCGTAATGTGCTGGCATGTCACTTTGCTTCACAGTGCTTCACGCTTATGATTCGAAGTCCTTGCAGTGTCTTCATTCCATCGCCGGCAACGGAACCTGTCTGCAGCCACAGCTGCCGCTGATTGCTATAACGCTAACGACCGAAACTCCCTGATGGAATCAAACACAGCTCGTCAACCACTCCTTAGTTTACTAGAATAAGTAGGTAGTCTTCTCCGGAGCTGACTGGTTACGAGAAAGTATCAGTGTTGAGTGTTCCAGAACGGCAAGATATGAGAACACACGATTTCGGATGGTAGGAAGCAACAATTCAATATTTATAAAGTCGACTAAAATGTTGTTTACAAATTATCCCGAACATATAGAAAAGCAAAAACACAACAGAGTTCAAGATGTACGTATTGGAAAAAGTGAATGAACACCTCTTACGATGAATCCGGAGATTACTGATATGAAAATGGAAATGTTTATGATTCAGCTGTTATTATGGGAAAAACAACAAATCCAATCGAGCTTAGCAATTTTTACGAATGTTGTGAATTTCATCTAACATCCCCTTATTCTTGGGTTTCTTTGCTTAACTATAAATCCTAGGTTTCACTCATGTAAACGGAACAAATAAACAATAGATAAGTACAAATGAGATCTAATAGAAACAAATCCTGGCAAGAGCAATGAATTAAAACGACAACGGTTGCAGTCCAAACTACGTGAAAGGGCAAAATAAAACCGGGTCCGACCGATCGAAGGGCATCCCTGCTCGTTGGTAGCAGGCGAGAGTTCATGCGATGTAGAGTAGCTGCACGCATTTCAACCAACAGGACCAATTAGACAAGGTCATATGGGAGCGAAGCCGTCACACATCCATTACCCGATCGAGCGTCTGCAGACTGGAATAACAGAAACACTCGGGAACGAAAACGTTGCAAATCCGAAGCTCGAGTCAGTGGTGAAGTCAATTGAAGCTGATCGCAGTTTGATTATTAGCGAATTTTACCGACAGGCCGAAGACTCCTACAGAATATAAGAGCAAAAAACCATGGCTACCATATTATATATGTCGAAACCTTTCGTTAATGATGTGATGTGGAAGTGAATATTATTACCTCGTAGCCATAGAAACGTGATGAAAGCTTGAAGAATTGACGAGCTTCCTAGAAACGAAAGAAGTGACCAACGACTTGAACAGCATTTACAACTTTAAAAATCCAGGAATACTTAAGCTTTCACTTGTAGCGGAAAAAAATAAAGTCTATATACGAGCAAAAGTGATCTGAACAAGAAAAACATTCTCGGATTACTTCACTAAGAGCAGCAAGAGCGCTCGCCGTTATCCTACGTTGGCCACGCCCCCACAGCATCAACTGGGTGGAACCGTAATTCTTTGAGGAGTCTTTTAGATCGTTTAAGGGCCATACAAGGAACAGCTAGTGAATACCGCCAAAATTCAAGGTCAGCGACAGATTTTGATTAAACTCCCCACAGAGAAGTCATGAAGTGAAGGTCAAAAAAAATGCGACAACTTCATGTGTAAGCAAAAGTTATAGTGTAACTTGATTCGTAAAAGAAATGCATTTAGGTCATAGCTGTAGTCAGAGAAAGGGTGTACTGGAACAAAAATCGGACTTTCAAGCGGGAAGCTGCGCGGAAATCGGAAAATACCGTCCGTCGTCGAACAACTAACAACGGTCGGTCGATCGGAGGTGTGCAAGTGTGGAGGTTCATACACATATAATACCGCCTTGTCAACTGACCAGTGCCCTTCGTGTAAACAAAACGGAGGGAACAAGGAGAGTGGGAATAGAGGACTGAAGGACTACAACACAAAGAGACGGGCAGAACACTTCTATAAATGCTCCAATATGGTTTATTTACAGGAAGAACAACACTTTTTTCTCTCGAAGTTCAAGTTGTTGGCATTCAGTTGTCTCTTAAATCCTGGTTTCAACGTCGTCCTCCTCCTTCTCACTAATTGCCTCTGTACACGATCGTTCTTTCATCAGAGATTCATCAGAGACGCCACGGTCTCATCACATCTACGCCAACAGGGCCTTTTTGTGTCTTACAGAGTTCAGAAGTCATCGTCACAGACGCCGCGCTTGTAACTCAGTGGAATTTTGCCATCTTACACCTAAGAACTATCACATAGGTTGAAAAACAGTCCCAGAAAAGTTTTGGTTAATTGTCCTCCAAGCCATCAATGGACTTGTAGTTTACCAATGCGATCATTCTTTCGCCTCTATATAGTAGATAGTACAGACAGTTCTGTCAAATTGATTTTCCTTAATCATCGTCATTACGTTTTACAAGTGCTAGAAGATCGTTCAATTATAATCTGGTTTATTGTCAAAGAACATGATAGCGAGCGATATGGAAGAATCTTGGAGCTTTTCGATACCGTTGAAGAATCGATCAATAGTACCCTAGAGAAGCAGAAGGAGAAGAAGAGAAGTCATTGAAAGAAAAATCGCTTTTTCTCAAAATGGTTAGCATTTCACAGGAACAAAAAACACAGATGAACTTTGTATCTGCTTGCTCCGTCGACTAGAAACCACAACAGCAGAGCGTTATGAACTAACTGTTGTTGTCCTTCCCAAACGGCGTTTTCATCAGGAAGCCTAGTTAAGAGTAAACCAATACCAGGATCCACCACCCTCCTGATATCAAAGTCGCATGGTGGCAAATCTCCCTCTGATCCACAAGGACGGCAACCACCTGTGGTGGTTACTGAGGCAGACTTTGGCCTGGCTGACCTCGGGATTCCGGAGAAACACAAAACCAAAAAACCAGCAAACCAGACTAAACCAGCAAACTCTGAAAAATGGAGATTATACTGGGCCCGCCACAACTAGTGAGAAGAGGTCGTTCGAGTATCAAATAAGTAAACGGCAACACCAGATAATCAGAACACGACGGTGATTACGACGTTGGCCGAGCATAGGTATAGTAAATTTACAGCTATGTTCTTAGATCATGTTGGCTCCGATTTTAATCTCCTAACTGGACAACATGCGGTGGGTTACCATTTGAGCTGTAAAGAAAGCTGCCCATAATCATCGGTGATAAGAGGTTTTCGGTTTAGTTGATTGAAATGAAAGATGGCTACTACTTTCAAAAGTTTGTTGCTCCTTTGTAAAACATAATAAGGACTAACTTCGTTAATCTGAGTTGTCATCCTCATTGATTTAAATTTTTAACCTCAAGCTTTCCTGTCGAACTGAACCAAGGCGTAATAGTTGTGCATCATATGTTTTACCACTAAACATGTCTGATGTTAACTCAACAACCCACATATTTTTTACTCCAGAAAAGAACACACCATAATAACTGTGAAAAAGAAACTGATAAAATGATGAAACCAGAAAGGAATTTCTGCTATTTTCGCAATTTATGCTCGCTACCCCACGAGAACAGAGGGTTTCGTCGCTTTGACAAGTTGCAGAGGGGAAACGTCGATCAAATCAACCACCGGTGACAACCCATACTGGTAAACATGTCCCCAATGTGAGATAAGGATTAAAAATAAAGAAAGAAAACATACGATGATTTTGTAGTATTTTTGTTATTCCACTACAGTTAGTGACCCTGTGCTTTCTTGCAGCATAGCCCCTAACAATTGAATAAGTAGCGTTAACGTGACATCGAACAAATAGCTATTGTTTGCTTAGTAACAGTTTTTCTTTCAAAAGTTTTGCTGTACGCTTACAGCCCATCTGTTTTGGTGACAGAATGGAAAGAATTCCCAGAGTAACTGATCATAAGTCTTATCTTTTCGCGGAGACAAGAATTCTTCATGAACCACCACTGTCGTTGAAATATTAAGTCAGTAACTTCAATGATTCTGATATATTTGCAAAACCCAGAACTGCAGGTGTCTGCGGTGGGGGAACGAACGCCCTATTGTACTTTCCGGGAAATAACGCATCCACCACCACACCATGTGCGTCCTTCGTTTCTCCTATCTCTCAACTAGTTCCATCGTTCTCTGCCATCAACAATCATCCGTCAGCGAGATTGATCTCGGGAGCTCTAATCGACAACGAACCCAATTAACCTGAACTAGCTGAGATACAGGCTAGACGAAGGATCCGCGTGGTGTGGTGGTGAACGCGTTATTCCCCGGAATGGACAATTGGACTTTCGTTCCCCACCACAGACACCTGCGGTCCGGAGTTTTGCAAATATCTCAGCATTATAGAAGTTATATTTCGCAACATACCCTGCCATCAAAAACAGCACGCGGTAAATAATAAGTTAAAATTATTAAGTCAGTATTTATCAGTAATTTTACTCTTCTCTAAGAAGAAAAACATCTGGATGCAGAAATTAGTGAAACAATTATTTCCAAGTGTACGACGTACGATACTTCGATTAACACTTTATGTTTATGAACCCAGTAATGCGCTGTGGTTGGAAGTGCACTATAATGTAGTGCTTAATGGGGTCGAACACATGGAGAACACTAAAGCGATTGATCAGCGCCATACGCTTTATGCTATTCTCACACCTATATTTTACATAAAACGATAAAACGAACACTGTGCATCTGAAACACAGGGCAAACTGCAGACAACCTTTGAAAAGCTTTCAAACGACCCGTCTTCACATCTACTGTGCGGATCACAGCCCTTCTTGCTCTGTTGTTCTTCAAGGATTTTCGGCTTCCTCACAGATGCCGGTGAATGCCGATCAAGTTAATTCCCCTTGGAGTCCATGGATAGCCAAACATGAGCATTTCCACTTGGATAGCAAAGTGCGAACTGCTCTCGGAGATTTCTGGCACGAATTCCGCGACTTGGGAAGGGTCAGAAGCTTGGTGAGCCCAACGAGGTGTCGAACTGGTGTTCGTGATGAAGGGCACCATTATACCTGCGCTAAACGCCCCAGCTTTGAAATACTTATAGAAGTCACTAAGACAAGACTACGGTAACTTTCGAAAGTCTAGGTGATCAGATTTCTAGGAAACCTAATCTTTCAGTGACACACGACTATCAAACTGACTATAAAACCCTTAAATTATAGTGGTTCACCAAACAAGACGTTTTTTTCTCTAACTTGCTGTAGGGATAGAAAAATATGTGTAAGGAAGTTGCAAATGATGATGGTTAGTCATGATCACTAAGCGTTTCGTAAAGAATCGGGCAACACCACTAGCGACAGAAAGAAACGCGTCGGGGTCGGTAGCTAATTCATCAGCATTTATTGACGAGAATCCCACATTGTTTAAGGATAACGAAAAAAAGAATTCGTAAAAAGAGTCCTAATTAGAATATTCCTCATATACTGATAAAGTCGGAAACTTTGGAAACGTGGAATGAAGTGTCAGAGTAGAAGAAAGCCGTAGACGGCATAGTTAGATAGCAAGCCATCCGGTGGACGCGGATACAGACGTTATTAGACCAGAACTATGCTTTCTATTCGAAGAACCAATCAGAAAATATTCTAATCGTGGGATTTCCCGGCCTTCAAATCTAGATTTTATAGCATTACAACTTTTCTATGAGTCAGGCTTAAGGCGGTGAAAGGGTGAGAAAACCAAGATTATCCATCAAGAGCTGCAGCTTCTAGTTATATTCGCCTTCGTCCTAACCATTAAGAGATTCCGCACCCATAATGAGAGATTTCAGCAATGGAACTCAATAAAAACCGTTTATGACAGGATTCGCTTACATTCTGTCCCACTTGAGAAACTTCGACCATTGCTTCCTACAACACGTTACACGACACATTTCGAGTCAGTGAAGAAGAAGTGCACAAATTGCACAGCAGGCTTGTCAGAAAAAACACGGGCTTTCTCGAAAGACCGAAGAAACTTCGAAATTACGAACATGCTAACTACAGATTGGAGTATAAAACTCTGTGATCTTAGTCCAAGATTGATTGATTGATAAAATTTCAAAGTGAATTGTCCAACAGCAATATTTTGAGGTTACTGAAGAAACCGGCGGAAAAGGAAAACTAGACTACAATAAATCAAACGTGCAAATTGTCAAAATCTTTCGAAACGTCGAGTACCATAACTGGACTTTGAATGAGAAGCTAGTTAGAGTAACTTGGTACTAAAATCGTAAAAGAATGAATAAATGAATGAATGAGTAGAAATAAATAAATAAATAAATAAATAAAAGAAAAGGAAAGAAAAGGAAGAATTTCTACTCTTCGACCATGAAGAGTAGAAATTCATTCTTTTCTTTCCTTTTCTCTTATTTATTTATTGTCGGTAGAGAAATTATTTCGTTTTCAGTTCTAAATTTCTCTCATATTTCACATATTTCTCTCGAAAAGCTGTAATGTGCAGATTGTAATGTCTACCTTTGAAATGAAATAAAGCCGTCTTTACCTGGGGCTCAAGTCATCTGGAATTTTTCTTCACAACACGGCAACAGTTTAGTTAAGCTTATAAAGTATCACACTCAAAACTAAAGATTCTTCGCTGCTGATTGGCAATTGAATATCGATGTATCGATGCTTATTCGGAATTCTATCTATCGATCTGATCACCTATTTATTCATTTCCTTGAGCAGCAACGCCTTTTGGAAAAAATTCTTTCACTTATGGAAAACATAAATACCAAAAAAAAAATTATGTTGCCAACGCATATTTCCGGAAGGCAGGAAAAGATGCAATGAAAGTGTGGGAGTGTAGTAATATATGGAGACACGATGTGTAGAGCGCTCGGAATCTTCCCAGCGGCCAAAGCCACTACACAACCGGACAAGGTGAATTTGCTGACAATGGCGATCAACGACGGAGCGTCATTAAAACATACGCGAAAAACCCAAGTCAATCTGCGCGCAAGTCGCCGCCTTTGCCAATTGTTCTTCGTTCAGAGACTGATAGAATTGTGAAAGTAGCTGAAGCACTGAAGCAAATAATCAAAAAACCTCCATTTCTGTGAAATATTCCAGTTCTTTCTACACACCTTTTAGTCACACATAACCCTTACAGGTTATTTAGCATCTAATGAAAGACTGTGCTTCGAGTCAGTAGATGAAGAGCACAGTAATTCATTCGCCGGTGCAGCAAGTGATAAAGTCCTAAATCAGCTGCTAAAGCTGGATGGTTCGATCATGATATGCACTTTAAGCAACCCATAGCTGAAGTGGAACAATACGCATCATACTTAAAACTTCCGAAGCATAATCCTCATTTAGAAGCTCGGATCGGATTTTATCTTAAAAAACTCCCGGTGGATTGCTATGCACCTGATTAAAAACTAGCTAATCCATAATTCATTTCACTGTCATGTACGTCATTCATAGAAGTGGTCAGGTTAGTTGCGACTTGAGAATCTCTCATAATCATTTTTACAAAGAAGTCGAATAGTAAGTGAGTACAGTTTTCACTGGAACACCAAAATAGCTGTGCTATGGCGATATCTGTTCTTTGCCACATATACTTTCCAGTCATCATGGATCAACGGTTTGCTATCTTGCAACTGGGATTCTCCTAGGACGGCAGCGATTATTGCAAGAAGTGGACTGACCGGTTGAGGAAGAAATAAGAAGATGTACAGGGCTACTGCCTACAAAACACACTAATAACGGAATAACTTATAATGACTACATCAACTAGTTCAAGTTAACAACGCTCAGTTACTGGAAGTATCTTGTCAAGGACTCAGATCGAATATGTTTTGTAGCCTCACTCGTATGTTTCACACTAAACACTTCTTTTTTTTTTGTTATATGCTCAAGCGGGCTTGTTTTGGTTTCACAAATATCGGCGCTGTACTCATGACCTTGTCGTTTTTCTTTTCAAAGAGTGGGGACGGTTATGGACGAAAAGTGGATAGACCTCAACGAGAGGTCCCCAGGTGGCAAAGCTTTATGATTTTCCATGTGAAATCCTTTAAAAAGAAGCAAACACTAATGACTTAAGAGATTCAGACTATGTCAGAAAAGAGACAATAAAAGCACCGCAAAACAATTTACAAAAAAAAACGAAAGTTACCAGAGACAAACATTAGCTTCGATCTCGGACTTGATCAAAGTCACAGTTTCTGAGATACGATCTCCTACGATCACAAACAAACCGTCTCCATGTTCTGGAGCGGTCAAACCGGCCTACTGGATCGGTGTAAAGAATTGCTAAACTTTAGATTTGAAGAAAGAACACAGCCGGTGGCATTTGGGCGACAGAAGAAGCCGCCATTAAGAAGTGATGAACCAATGCGTCAGTGCTAGAAATCGACGGAACCGGACCGAATTGGAGCGACCGTGACTTGAGCGCGAAAGGAAGCATTCCCTTTTACGAACTAATGCAAATATCATAAACAATTCATGTTAATAATAATGACAAGAACCAAAGCAATACCCATGTTCATCTCAATGTACATATAACTGACCTTAAAATCCTTCTATAGGGTGTTACTATCAGTGAGACGTTAAACAACGAGAGGGTGAACAGCGAAAAAACACTCGGAAGAACTCATCGCAGGCATTTTACTGGCTTGATATTGTCTTAACAACATAGTGCTTTAAAAAAACAACACCTCATAAGACAAAAATAGATGCCGTAGTTTTTTAGTCAATCGGACACCTCGAACCCGTTTCATAGGAAGAGCTTCTGTCGTAATCGAGGTTCCACATACGATCGGATCGGACAAATTAGTTCCGTCTAAGACGAAAACGCTCCAATATTGACTAATCATTGGCGAACACGGCTTTCCAGTTTTGTACAATATGTTATCAAATAACTGGATTAGACACTTGTCATTACGCAATGCTGTGATGATTGCAGCGTAGGGAGGAGTTCGACGCTAAGAAAGACTGCCGCCTTAAAAAACTTATGACTGCAAATCGATCTTTGTTTTATGTTCGTTCGTATGAAAAATATCGCCCGTCGAAGTACAGTAAGTTAGAAGAATTACCTTACATAATAGCATAATACCTTACCATTAAAAAGAGTAGGCAGTAAATGAAAAGGGTTAAGAATGTGATTACAACTACAGCCTCAGCTTAATCGGTTCATTACCGATTTGGGCTCTCCAGATCAATCCCGTTGACGGGTCACTGCTGACGGTACTGATCGATAGAACCAGCTGAGAGAGAGGCGAAAGGAAGGACCCGCATGGTGTGGTGGTAGACGCGTAAGTCCCCGGAGAGGATAATAGCGCCACCGCATACAACTGCGTTCCGGAGTTTTGCAAATATCTCAGCATTCTCTACCATCAGCAATCACCCGTCAGCAGGATTAATCTGATTGATCCCAAATCGGCAACGAACCCAATTAAGCTGAGGCTGCAGTTACCATCACAATTTCAACTTATTATTTACTGCTCTTTTTAATTACAGGGTATATTACGAAATATATTCCGAAATATAACTCCAATGATGCTGAGACATTTGCAAAACTCCGGACCGCAGGTGTCTGGGGTGGGGAACGAACGCACTATTACCCTTTCTGAGGGCTAACGCGTTCACCACCACACCATGCGTGTCCTTGGCCTGACTCTTAGCTAGTTCTATTTTATCTCATATATCTTATCCGCATAATAATCCCGAGGTAGAAATAAATAAAGCAAAAGACCTTGAGACACACTGAAGACAAAAACAATTGAACTACGGCTTTTCTTCTTCTACAAATGGGTTTGACGAACATAAAACAGAACTGTCGTTAGTCGAACGCTTTCATTTCACTGAAATCAATCACGAATACTGCATGAGTTGTCTTTTTATGGCTGTCAATGTCAAACGTAATTTGTTATGCTGACAAAGAACACGAAAAATCAAGATACTGACACTTTCTTCCCGAGGGACAACGGTCCTGATATGATTGTTGCTTGAAATGAAGTACTTGACTGACACCTTGACTACCTGGTTGTACCCGCAATGTGTCAGCGTTTCTAAGTGTCACTACAGAAAAATGTGTCACTGACCTCACACCAGACAACCACTCATGGAATACTCACCATAGCCATGTTCGAAGGCCAGCAGGAAGTTGCAGGGACAGTCCTAGTAATCCGAGTAATGTTTTTTCTCTTTTATTAGTATTCGACTGTTACAATAAACATCTCGGTCTTTGATATCATAGAAGTTTCATGTAATGTTGTTGTTTTGTAGGACTTCTTTAATACCATCACTTCCATTATCTTCATTGGCGTTGTAAATGCCACCTGTATCAAAGTCCAATTGATTGTCAAATGACTTAAGCGGACGTCGGTAAGGCCTCCAATTATTCATGCGAGTACCATGTGCTAATTGATCAGGATGTTCTCTGTTCGCTTGAGAAGCACGAAAACCATTACATTCTTCTTCTAGGATCTTCGTGAAGAAGTCTGACCAACCTGTCAATGGTCGTCTCCCTCTTGGATGCTTGACATACCGTGGGAACCACTCTCTGGCGGTCCACGTCCACCTCGGTAAGACGCATTACATGTCTGGCCCATTTCATTTCCGATATCTGGACGTAATGTTGGAACTTCGGATTCCATTGTTCATTTCCGTGATATGAGATAATTCCTGCATCACCTTATCTATAGTGCATTCGATAACGCTGAGCGATCCGTCATCCTGTCTACGCAGCGTTCAGGTTTCTAGAGTGTACGTTACATGAATGTATAGTCGGAAAGGTGGACGCAAAGCAAGGTGCTGCTATTCTAATTACTAATAATCATAGGACGTAGCGTCGTAGCACATTAGTGCATTGGTTGTGCACAACCATTGATAGAGTTTGATGGCAGCCTATGGAGGATTTGATTTCTCAGTCGATGCACAACTTATAGAGAGGTTTGCTAAGATGCCCACTACTGACTTCGCCGCACGATTACCCAAACGCTGAACTAGTCAAATCCGCATGGTGAAAAATTTCGTGAATGAAGATGTCAAAGATGGCGTTTCTCCATTAGCTTGACTGGTACCTGCGGCTTCATCTTTTCAATTCTTAATACTTTTTAATTATCTATTTCTACTTGCCCGACCTCCCAACGGTTTACCGCCTCACTGTTGCTAGGAGGTGTTCCTGGGCGTCGGGCTGCTACGTACAGTAGAGGAATTCGTCACTCGGCAGGCTCTGCAAAACTGAGGACTCTAGTGTTTCCATCGGGAAGTCCAACTAAGAGTAAACTAAAATCAGTCTACCACCGTCCTGATATCGAACTAGTCGCAAAGTAGCAAATCTCCCGTTGATTCACAAGGGCTGCGAGTTCCTATGGTGGTCACGACCTGGGGCAGACTTTAGCCAGGCTGAGTTCGGGATTCCAGGGAACCACAATAGCTTAACCAGCAGGTCTCCTAAAAATGATGATTATGCTGGGGCCCGCACAACTAGTGAGGACAGGCTGTTCAAGTATCAAGCATCAAGTACTTGTACGACCCGAGTTCAAGTTATTTTTCCGGATCTCTGTGTGCTTCGAGCTGTTATGTGAGGCATTTGGTCTTTCTCGTGAAACTCTTTGAATACTAGTCGGGTTGATTTTCCGCAGAATTTTCCGGTGCGAACGTCTCCGATACGTAAGCGTGGAAGCTTAGTTGACTTGGAATAGGGTCGACCCGGTGGGGATATGCACATTCCGCAACATCTGTAACTAAGGTGTGTGTTGCGCCCCAATATATTATTTTTACCACTATTGTTATTATTCCTCCTAATGGTTAACCGCTTCATCGTGGCTTGGAGGTGTTCCTGGTTGTCGGACTGCGATGTACACCGCGGGAATCATCCCCTTAGCAGGGTCTCCCAAACTGAGAAGGAGTCCGGCGTTTCCATCAGGAAGCCCAGCTAAAAGTAAACTAATACCAGGATCCACCACCGTCCTGGCATCAAAGTCGCATGGTGGCAAGTCTCCCTCAGATCCACAAGGGCTGCGACTGCCTGTCATGGTGAAACCTGGGGCCGACTTCGGTCAGGCTGACCTCAGGATTCCAGAGAACCAAAATGGCTTAACCAGTAAGCCTCGGAAATATGGAGATTATGCTGGGACCCGCATAACCAGTGAGGACGAGACGTTCGAGTATCAAGGAACAAGTAAGTATTATTACCATTATTATTAGCATTATTTTCATTGTTGTTATCGCCCGTCTTTTTATTATTAGTTTCTACTACTCCTATTACTACCATTGTTCCTACTATTGTTGTCATTATTATCTACTAACAACATCACTATTATTATCATTACTGAAAGAAAGCTTTCGGCGTTGATCACTCCTTGAATGATGCGTCATGCACTCGACTTCATTAAGCATCGTATGGAGGTGATTGAAAGCATATCTGGCCTTTACTCGCGGTGACTTACCGATGTATCGAGCCAATTAGTGCTACCCCCAGAGGGATGGAGAGCTTTGTGGGCCAGGAGTGCGGGGATCGATTCGATGTGTGCTGCACGACGCATCGGATCACTGCGTCACACGCGCCTCTGTTACTATTCATTATTATTATTATTATTATTATTATTATTATTATTATTGTTCATTACTATTATTGTTAGGTTGTTATTATATTGTTTGAAAATTAATGAAGGACTTGTAAGTTCGCACTTTTTGCATATGTTTATGCAAAATCTTTTCTCGAATGCTGTACTACTGTATATCAATGTAAAACTTATTTCATGCACTTTCGTTCCGTAAAATTGAATAGTAACATAAAATACGCTCTTGGTAGACTTTGAAGGTTAGAAATTGAGGTGTCAAAACAACAACTTTCAGTTTTACGAATTCAAACTCGATCGTGGTCTAATGCAAACTGCTGGAAACGTTAATGAACTATGGAGACAAGGAAGTAGTAACGAACACATAGTGCAATGTTAGTTTCGAAAATTTCGGCGCGACGAACTCGACGTTGAAGATGAGGAGGTTACGGACGTTCTTCTGCTACTGACGGCAATGAATTGTAGGGTTTAGTGAGAGAGCATAGATGTACGACTGTGGGTACCGTCCAGAAGAACTCTGTCTAAACACAGCAACTTTCTCGGAACACTTCAAGAAAAATAGAAATTCGAAAAAGCTCGGTAAATGGACTCCGCGAGAGCTGGCCATATGTCACACAACCAACGCTGCAATGGATCACCAAACTAGGTTACCAAACCACATCATCCAACGTACTCGGTTGGCCTATTGGCTACAGGTTTTCATTTCTCCAAGCAGCTTGACAAACTCCTGGACGAGAAATGCTTCTGGAACCAAACCAAGTTCGAAACTTCTCTCAACGATTTCATCGTCTCCAGAACTACAGAGTTTTAAGCAGTCGAAATAAATAGACTTGGTCCTCGTTAATGGCGAAAATTTGTATAGTTCAGTGGAAATTTGAAAGACCGACTTTCAATTCACTTGCTAATAACCTCGTTTGAGTAGTTTTAATTTCGGTTAATAAAACTTCGTTTACTAAATCGATTTTCACTTGATTTCAGCGTGAATAATCAGTAAATTTCTTTAGATTGCTCAGCTTACACGAGGTTGTTAATACTCTCGAGCACCAACGACAGTGGACCGTCGACTCGGATAGGAAGACGAAGACGTCGAGGGGCTAGCCAAATAAAAGTTGCATAACAGCCTCGTGCAATCCGAATACTTTTATTTTTACTTTTATTTTATACGACCGACCCGTGTTTCACATCTGTTGTGAAGAGCGCGGCACTTCTTACATTTGACTCGTTTTCCTGTATCCATCATTCACTAAGGTCTTCCAACATTTACATGTGGCTGCTTACGGATTTTCATTTAATCTTGAATGTCGTAGAATGTTGGTAGAGTTGATTCCACTCAAGTCGTATTATAGCCGGGCCAAAGCGTTCCTATTTGGAGTGCAGAGAGTGATTTTTCCTAGGACAAGTTCAGTACCAATTTCCCGACCGCAAAGGGATTAGTCCTTGGCTTGGTTAGTCCGAAGCGGGATCGAACCAGCGCCGTCTTTATGATAAGTGGCATCACTACCACTGTTTTGTCTGCCCCTTGAGCTGAACAATCCAAAAAAAAAAATTTAGTAAAACCTATCCAGGGAGCAAGTAGGACAGTGGTAGTATCCTCGTTCATTACACGACTGCCCAACCTACGGGCGCGCCCGCTGGTTCGACCGTTCTGTGGGGCTGCCAAGTCTCTCATCGCTCCGAACGTGGGAACATCGTATCATACTTGTGTAGGACAAGTTGACTCACTCTAATCTTCGTCGCAACCCCCCGGCACGGCTATCCTAGGATTACAGGGAGCATGGACTCGACCAGTATTCAACGACATTCGTGACGAAGATGACAATCCTCATACAGCAGCCAGACCTACATGCAAAAAAGGTTCGAAGACATTCGTGACTGGTGGATGCTAGGATACTAATCGAATGCAAAAAGTGGTGGAATTCGCACAGTGTGGTACAAATGATATCGGGACATTCAATCATAATAATAAATGAATAGAAATTTGATTCTGAGCCGAGACATGCAATTTTAAATACATAAGATTAAAGTCCTCCATTATTTTGAACAAACTAATAGTATTACAATTAGGGATAATCGCGAATTCGCTCAACTAAGGTTTCGGGTTTGGTCATATCTCACCCTAAATGTTGCTGTATTTTACAAATATCTTGCCATGGAAACAGAATAGGCAGTAAATAACGGTTAGAACTATTATTGTTAATTACTATTCATTATTATCATTAGTTACTTGAATACTTGGACCAATCGTCCTCACTGGTTGTGCAGGCCTCAGCATAGCTTCCACTTTTTCGGAGTTTTGTTGGTATAGCAATTGTGATTCCTTTGAGTCCTGACGTCAGCCTAGCAGAAGCCTTGTCCAGGTCGTCAGCACCCCAAGCAGTCGCCTCTCTTGTGAATCAGAGGGAGATTCGCCACAATGGGACAAGTTTGATACCAGGAGATGGTCAATCTTGATATAGGTTTACTCGTAGTTGGGCTACCTGGTGGAAACGCCGGACTCCTCAACATGGGAAACCGTGCCACAGCGATGAATACCTTCGCCGTACATCACAGCCCGGCACCCAGGAACACCTGGCCACGATGAGGCGTTGGAAGGATTACCAGTCATTACTTATTATTATTATGAGACAGCCGTGCCAGACCATTTCCACTTGGCTTACAGAGAGTGAACTTTACCAGACAAGTCTGGTACCAATTTCCGGACCATGAAAGGATAAGAAGATTCTTGAGCCTGGGGTAGGAGAACCAGAACCCCGCTCGTGATGATGGGCATCACTGCCACTGCAGTCGCGGGCCATTCCACAAAAATTTTTTTACATGATCTGTCATCACATCAACTGTGCCGATCCCAGCACTTCTACCATTCGGTTCATTTCCTCGCACCCAACATCCACAATGATCTTCTAATATTTCGCGTATTGTTTCAGCTGCTGCTTGAGGATGTCTTCCTTACGAATTTCGTAAAATGTCAGTCGAGTCAATTCTCCTTGCACTCTTGGAAATAGCCGGACTAAGGGGTTCCCACGTGGATTAAAGGAGAGCGTTGGAGTGGCAATAGAACTAGTGCCTTTGCTTCCTAACTGACGGCATCGCTAACCACTGCGCTAACCCCGCTCCCATGTCTATTGTTGTTATTTCCACTGTTATTAACAACTATTATTACTATTACTGCTGAAGGTTTACCGCCTTACAGTGGTCGACAAGTACTGCTGAGCATCGGTTTTCTTATACGTACGAATTTATCTCGCAGCTGATTCGTCAAAGCTGACGAATACTATAACATCTTCGTAGAGACTCAGGCTTAGATAAAAGTAGATCATTCATAATAACATTATTTACCATAAGCTGGGCAGCACTCTTCTACAGTTTCGTAATTCGAACAACATGGAAAACAGCCCGCGCTTATCAAAACTCCTGATTTTCAGAAGCTCATGGATTTTGCAAGAAGACGACTATGGAAAGTCTATGCAAAGGCAAACGAAAACTTACGTCATCTGAACACACTTCAAATCCATCAGATACTTCTAACTATGCTTGCTGTAAGGCAGCGTGTTGAAGGGCGCGTCGGGCGCAGTGGTAGGAGGCGCCCTGCGACGTACACATGGGATCGATCTCGTGCCCGTGGCTCACCAAGCCTTCCATCACTCCAAGGTCGGCTAATTGGTACCAGACTTGTCTGCGAGAATAGCAGCACTGGTTCCACACATCATTAGGCCACCGCGAGTCATTGTAAAGGCCAGATAAGCATTCAATTATCTCCAAACGATGCTTAATGAAGTCGAATGCATGGGAGCACCATTAGAGATTGATCAACGCCGACACCTTTAGCTTTTTATCCTTACCATATACATATTGACTTCATTGGAAAGCAGAATATCACAAGAACGGACTAGCCCTCTCTTCGAATAACACCGAACACGCTGTCTTCAACGAGAAAGTCCTTACGGTTAAATGGAAATGAAACACACAGATTACTCGAAACACCCAACATTGAAAATTTCACTAGGGGACACTGTTTTGTATAACACTGAAAAACGAGTGCAATTGAGAAGACTAAAGATCTGTCAGCATTTACTCGCTACATCTAAGAATTGTTTCGATCAAGTTTAAACATTACTCCCGTTCAGAAGGAAAAGTTCAAACTTGAAAACCAACAAACAGACTGGAGACAGGTCACCTCATCGATAGAGGTTATAGCACACTGGCTCATCTACACAAAGCGAACGATAGGAGTTATCTTTCAAACTACCGCGAGACTCTCAGCATTTGTCGTCCTAAACAAACGTCGTTAAAGTCATAAAGATAAAAAAGATATAGCATTCGGTGTTAATAATTCCCTAAGAATTGCACAATGTGTTCGAATAAATGAAAGATCGTATAGATTAAGGCATATTTGGCTTGTATTTTAACTTGAAAAAGACGTGGCATTAGTGTTTTTATTCTCCTAGGGAGCTATGGTGCAAAGTTGGAGCACCATATGTGTCAGAGCCCTTGGTGAGCTCTTGGAACGGGATCGAACCGACGAACACGTTGCATTGCAGGTTCTCTCAAAATACTGCGCCATGTGTCGCCAAATCGATATCATCATGGATTTCAAAAGCTTTATATGATGATTATGGAACAAAACGTGGCGCAACGAATGCCCTTTTATAAGCACTGCTTAGTCGGGTCATAGACATAGCTGTAGCCAGGAAATATCTATGAAGTTCGCTTGCAAAGTGTTCACAGAACTAGCTGAGAGACAGGCGAAACGAAGGACCTGCAGGCTGTGGTGGTCAACGCGACAACCACGGAATGGATAATAGCGCGTTCGTTCCCTACCGCAAAACACCTGCGGTCCGGAGTTTTGCAAATATCCCAGCATCACTATGGTTAAGTCACACATAATTACCTGCGGTGAAAAATTGTAATAGGCAGCAAAGACAATGTTAACAAAGTGTTCATACAACCACAACGTTGCTGAGATATTTGCAAAACTCTGGACCGCAGGTGTCTATGGTGGGGAACGAACGCGCTATTGTCCTTTCCGGGGAGTAACGCGTTCACCACCACACCATGCGGGTCCTTTGTTTCGCACGTCTCTCAGCTATTTCTATCGATCTTTTTGCCACAGCAATCACCCGTCAGCGGGGTTGATCTGGGGAGCGCAAATCGGCATAGAACCCAGTTAAGCTATGGCTGTAGTTGAAATCACAATGTTTAACGTTTTGTTTTCTGCCTTCTATAATTTCTTCTATGCCGATTTGCGCTCCCCAGATCAACCCCGCTGACGGGTGATTGCTGTGGCAAAAAGATCGATAGAAATAGCTGAGAGACGTGCGAAACAAAGGACCCGCATGGTGTGGTGGTGAACGCGTTACTCCCCGGAAAGGACAATAGCGCGTTCGTTCCCCACCATA
>UYYA01003956.1:0-88448 GCA_900624975.1 Angiostrongylus costaricensis | reverse complement strand
ACAATAGCGCGTTCGTTCCCCACCATAGACACCTGCGGTCCAGAGTTTTGCAAATATCTCAGCAACGTTGTGGTTGTATTTCGCTTACTTAGTAACCTGCCTTGAAAATTATAGAAGGCAGAAAACAAAACGTTAAACAAAGTAATTCCCATGACCGACTTTCTGTTAACCTCGGCATTAATTGATAATTCAATGTTTTTCATCAATAAGCAGACACGAGGTTGTTAATATAGAATTTATTAGAACACAATTGCTGACGTTTCGGCGGTTTCGCCTTCTTCAGAGCCGTTTATTTGTTGTAAGTATTTAAGTTAGTTGGTGGATAGCCGCCGCACAGAGTAATACATGGTCGATAACTCCACCAACTAACTTAAATACTTACAACAAATAAACGGCTCTGAAGAAGGCGAAACCGCCGAAACGTCAGCAATTGTGTTCTAATAAATTCTATATTAACAACCTCGTGTCTGCTTATTGATGAAAAACATTGAGTTAAACAAAGTGTTCATAGTTTAAATGAGAGAAGGAACTACCACCGGAGCATCACCTCGTCGAAATTGGTTACTGTGAAACCTCAATATGATTCCTTTCCAAATAAAAATTTATCAGTTGTGATACCGGAATGATACAAAGGGATAACTCGAGAAATTATTGAAGAAAGTTTCATTGATGAGAACAAATTTAAAGACTCCTATTCTGAACAAGACATCGGGTTAAAACCAACAAGTACCAATAGATGTATCATAAACGACGATTGGTGTATCTTACAATTGAAGCATCTAAAGCGTCTAATCGGAATAAACACAACTTTAACTTACTGAACTTGACCATCATTTTCGTTTCCATCAAGAAGCCTAGCTAAGGGCAAACCAATAACAAGATCCACTATCGTCTTGGTATCAAAGTCGCATGGTGGCAAATCCCCTCTGTTCCACAAGGGCTGCGGCTGCCTGTGGTGGTGAAGACCTGGGGCAGAGTTTGGCAAGGCTGTCCTCGGGATTCCAGGGAACCACAATGACTCAACCAGCAAATCTCCGAAAAATGGTGATTATGATGGGGCCTGCACAACTAGTGATGACGGGCCATTCAAGTAAGTAAGAACTTGACCGATCAGTTTAATAGGAGAGACTGAAAGTAGTAAAAAGGACACTTTTGGGTCACATGAAAAAAGTCGTCGGTTGACTGAGGTATTCAAGTCTATGTGATCAGTCGTTTGACTGAACAGTTACGTTGCGAAAAAGCCAACTGACACTGTATGACCACCTCCTAGTAGCCCTGTACATCATAACGTTATCCCCTTCCATGGTTTACGGGTAAGACCGAAACGAATATGCCTGGCATTTGTCTTACAAAGGCTACACAGTAAGGTTAATTGCTCTATTACTATTATCACAACCAGTAGTTGTTATAAAAAACCGTATAGAACGCGTTGATGAAGAAACATGACCGCATGAAGTGATGAAACGGCAAAATCACTGTAAATGATGAAGGAAGAACGATTTTCAGTAGGACTAGCACAATTCGTGTTTGAAATCTAGCAAACCTGAATGTTGATGAATCAAAAATAATTGTTCCAATTTCATTTATAATCGGCGGTCCAGTTCTTTTTTTGTTGATTATGCACTTTTCTACCCAATAGCAATTAAAGAGACCCAATAGAATGGATGATAGACATAGAATCACGGAGGGACAAAATCAACGTTGAAAACTGGGCCACAGAACTCCGATGCCAATTCGATCCTAGTCAAATAAAAGTTGACAAAACTGTCCGCGCACCATAAGGTCGCAATGTTTACGAGTTTGCTTTGAAGCGAAAAAAGATGAGAGTCGTAAAAGTGATAAGCGCAACGGCGTGAACCACAAGGGTCACTGAGGTCTCGACCGCAGACAAACTGAAGGAGCACTTACCTGGCAGACGTGCTTGAGCGTGGTTAGCCCTTCATATGTAACAACCTTCCAAAAGGACATTATTTTAATCTACAAACCATTTCCGCACAACTTACAACAATTAGTACTAACACTTTCGCGACGAAGTTGACGATACTTTACCGGAGTAAAAGAAGTTAACATTCATAGCCTAGAGATTTGCATATTGTAACATCTTTTATCACACTTATCCTGTTTTTCTATTGTTGATTTAATGGCGCGTGTGGCACAGCGGTCGGAGGCGCCCTGCGACGTACACATGGGATCGATCCCCGCGCCCATGGCACACCAAGCCTTCCATCCCTCCGGGGTTCTCAAATTGGTACCACACTTGCCTGGGACTATAGCAGCACTGGCTCGATACATCGGTAGGCCACCGCTAGTCATTGTAAAGGCCTGATATACATTCCATCACCTCCAACGATGCTTAATGAAGTCGAATCCATAATTATGGCGCATCTCTCGGGGATTGATCAACACCGAGAGCTTTATTCTTTTTTTTATTTTTTTATTGTTGATTGAAAGATTTAGATGACATATACACACCCGAACATACACATTGGCACATGCATACATACACAGATACATATATGCACATACACACGCACACACACACATCGAACCACATTTTGTGTCAACCCCTTTATGAGTCATAGATGATCGGAAATAATTCAACCTTATCCCAGTTTATGGTGAATTTCAATAAATGAAGCGAAAGCGCTAAGATATCATCCGTACAACTTTACCAACAACACACGAATTTTATCATATTACCACATGAAATGGAAGCCATTTCATTTTGAGCAAACGAATCAGTCCTTTTTTCTCTGTAAAATAAACAGACCTGCGTTCAAAAAGACGTGAAAGTAACGACCGGCAGGACGAGGTATCAACTGGAAGATTTCCAATTCCTCAACTACTCCAATGATCGAACAGTTATCGGGACCTATTGAAAGCCCGCATGGTCGCCAAAGAGTGCACGATTGTCTTTAACATAAATGCAGGGACAGGTTGTTTCATGGAGTTGAAAATTACGAGGAAAGTGATTTCCTCAGTATGGAACTTGTCTGGGATGGGGTTACTGTAATGAATCGTTGTACAAATGTAAAGTAAAGTGATACAAGGAAAACTCAATGGTGTAAATGCAATGTGTGCGATTTCAGAGAAGTTAACAAAAATAGAACAACCAAGTAGAAGAGTTAGGAAAGTAAGAAAAAGTGTAAAGCAAATGTTTTAGCGATAGTAAATTAAAAACGTGTATTGAGCACAAGGAAACATCGTAGAAAGTATCGCCATCAAGAATGCTCAATGGAGATAGGAAATATGACAGAGAATCCAGCGTCTAGAAGAGAATCTGGGTGATACAGAGGGCGATAAACCTGAAAGCAGCCTCGGCACTCCACGCGGTAGCCACACGGTCTGTGTCCGAAGGTCATTCCGCCCAGGATGAATGGATCACATACTCAAGGTGATGAGTGCCATAGCCTGTGGATATCCGTGTAGGCAGAACACGTACGTCGACTACTGCGGAATGTCGTCTCTGCAGATCTATCTATGCAACGAGACCGACTCCAGCCCTACCAACGAATTCTGGAAAGATTCGTGGAAGGTAGGTCTGATGAGGGTCTCGAGGATATGTACAAGGAGTAGTTGATGTCGAACGCTGATAACATATATCATATTGGCTAAGGTTGATTTAGAATAATCAAAAAAGTTCCCGTATTTCTCATGATCACATTTTGAGGGCAATTGGTCAGTTTAATGAAAAGAATTTCGACTTGCCTAACATGGCAGGGGAAGGTAATGTTTTAGAAAGAGCCCATGTGATCATAAACATAGAAGCATAAACAATTTCTGACTAGAACGTAGCAGTTTGAAGATGGAGGCTAACTGCTACCCTCCACAGTTGCGAATGGGTCAAGACTGGAGTGACACACTTGTAATTATCAACGTCAAGGCGCGGGTTGCGCAGTGGTCGGAGGCGCACTGCAACACACACGTAGAATCGATCCCCACGCCAATAGCCCACCAAACTTCCCACCTCCATAATTGGTAATTGGTCGTCAAATTGGTACCAGAGTTGTCTGAGAAGATAGCAGCACTGGCTCGATACATCGGTAGGTCACCGCGCGTTATTGTAAGGGATAGACATACATTCAGTCACCCCTAAAAGATGCTTAATGAAGTCGAATGCATGGCGCATCCCTCAGGGGTTGATCAACGTCGAGAGCTTTACCTTTTTCATCAACGTCAGAATGACACCAATGCTAAATCTGCCAAGAATCACCAGAAAATCACTGAACGAAAGAATGGTAGTAAAAGTAAGTTCCAGAAAATTGGTATTACAATGAATGTCACTTTTGCTTTGTTTACCAATTAATGTAATATAGTAATAACTATCTATTTCTTTCACTACAACTCCCACTATCCATGCAGGTGATTCCAATAGGGACCTACAGATTTACTGCCTGTTCTTCTGGTGCGCCAAAGTTGCTTGGGAGCGCAGAACGGACAGACGTAGGATTTCACGTGTGTATTCATTCCTTCACTGTTTTCGAGTCCCATCTCCTCCTATGTCATTCGATTGCAACCTTTTATTTAAATCGATGTAGAGAATACAGTTAACTGTATACAAGCAGTATAAGCTATGCAGGACCGGTACATGGTCGCATTTGGTCGAGTCGACGTCTTTCTTTCTTTTCTTCTTCTTTCTTCTACGTTCTTTCCCATATCTTCTGTTCTGGGTGAAGTTTTTGGATTGAATAAAATTTCAGATAGCTAGCAAATCACATCTGTTCTCACCTGACAAGTTGTATGATATGTCACTTTCAGAGACGATAACATCAGCAATCAAAAGGAGTAATGGATGCTGTGCAAACCTTACGATCTAAAACTGGTAACAAGCGAGTATGATTGTTCTCTGACCTGTTTATCATTAAGCCAAGTCGTTCGCTAAGAGGACAAATCAAAGCGTGAATCAACTTGAAGAAAGCACGACAGATCCTCCTGTTCCATTCGTGCTTGATTTTCTCGCTCTTTTTGTCGTTTATTACTACTTTTTGCCTTAAAGCCTTCTAAGCTACATGGAGACGAGATGTTTGAAGGAAGGACTAGTGCATGTACCATACTATTTGGACGTTTCTTGTGTTAGTAATGCCCTTGATTCTTTCCTTTTAAATGGAATCACACTTTAGGTAGGTGGTGATAGGACCGGTGAAGAGTGCTTATTTGAGAATCAGATCTGTGGCTGAAATGTTGTAGTAATGAGTGAGGCACCTTCGGCCGAAAGCGTCTCGTCCACCTCGACAGCTGACGAAGCACCAAGGAAGTTGACGAAAGCCGAAAAGAAGGCACTTTACAGACCATCCTATGCCGAACCTCACGAGACAAGGCGCAAAGTCCTAAAGGCCGGTTCATTATGTTTCATTTCTTCAGAATCGATAAGACATTCTGTTTAGGATGTGTATATGAACGAAAAAGATGAGGATTTAAAACATGAACTGATAACTTCTATTCTGTTCTCTGTGTATGAGCTGGATGAGAATCCATACATGGCCATGCTTCAGCTGCACAAAATTTGTCCCGATTACTTATCAAATAAAGCAAAATCTTTAGCTGGTGAGCCATTTTTCTTTTGCACGGCATTTCTTTCTCACCTACTGTGCAGATCCCAGCACTTCTCGCATTCTATTCGTTTCCTTCCAGCCATCATCCATCAAACCTTTTACATGTGGCTTCGGTGGCTGCTAGGGGTTTTTCTTTTCGTTATGAACCTCATTGAATACTGGTTGAATCGATTCTCCTTGGAGTCCTAGAAATAAACCGGGCTAGAGCGTTCCAACTTGGATTGCAGAGAGCGAACCTTTCCCAGATATATCTGGTAGTAATTTCCCAACTCGGTAGGGATCAAAGACTTGGTGGACCTGGAGCGGAATCGAACCAGCATTATGCTCGTCATGATCGGCGCTACCAGTGACGTGCCCACTCGCTTGTCGAAGACCTGCTACAGAATATTGAAGTAGTCATGATAGGAGAAACGTTAACTGTGCACGCAGTTCTAAAAGATTTTTATCTCATAACTACTTCTGTAGGTCTTACTGTTGCTTCTCTGCGAAGTTGGTTGTCCAAACAGGAAAACCCTATTGACATCTTTAATAGCTACGTCACTGAGGAGTTGCAGGTTAGTTTGCCTCTTTGCCTCGGTGGTGGAGTTCTTCATATGTTCTACTTCTTGTTGTTTAGTACTGAATACTTTCCAGATGGAGGCCCTTGTTGTTGCTACTGCTAAGCCAGCTCATTTGAAGTTGTTCAGAGAAATTTTCTACCTGGATAAACCTGAATTACTACCATTTATTAAGGAGCAAATCAATGTAGGATCAGTTTTTAACTGAAAATCCACAATAGAAGAGCACTGCTGAATTAGGACTTCGTTTTTATTGTCCTTTACTATTGAAGGAATGGCTTGATAACTTTCTGAACTCATTTTTAGTCAATGATCTACCGACATTTGTTTAAAGAGGCCATGGATGTGGTTAAGGAATTCGAACTACACCACGAGTATGGCTTGGATGAGTTTGTGATCCCATGTCTATTGCAGGATAAATTGAATTCAGTCCTTAAGTACATGGAGAATGACAAGCGGTTACAGGTGATCCTGGATTCTATTGTCGCAGTTTTCTCGCTGATATTTGTGAGACCACTTCATTAAAGAGAGACTTCATTTCTTACCTGGACAGTTTTGTTGGTCTGAGCGATGGTGAAGTGATCAGTCGCTTGAAAGACTTCAAAGATGACGAAATTATGACTGTGCAGTATGAACGGTTCACAGGTAATCTTCTCTTTTCCATTTATTCATTGTGGTTTGCAACTGAATTTTTTGTTCAAAAGGGAAAACAATAGAGAAAATGATCTACAAGATTGCCACCGAACTGGTATTACCAATAGAATTGGTTGCTCCAAACTTATTTCGTGCTCGAAAGGAGGGCGAACTTCGCTTTAAAGTACAATCGAGGTTTGTAGCTACGTTCGTGCCTGGGAGGTTTTAAATCAATACGTTTAGATTCGTTACTCGAGAACTTAGTGACGACGCATATTTCGGACACGTGAGCGTATGTTTGTTCTTCATGTTACGTACAATTTCATTCAGTTTAACGCCACCCTGTTTATGTTATCGTGGAGTTAAAATAAAAAGGACAAAGCTCTTGGCGTTGATCAATCTCTGAGAGACCATGTATTCGACTTCACTAAGCATTGTCGGAGGTGATTGAACGCATAATGACTCGTGGTTGCCTACCGATATATCGGGCCAGTGCTGCTATCCTCCCAGATAAGTCTGATACCAGTCTGCTCACCCTAAAGGTATGGAGGACAGAGTAAGCCGGGGGCGCCGAAGTCAATTCTAGTGTACTGCTGGGTGCTTCCGATCATTGGGCCACACGCTCCCTTTCGTGGAGTTAGTTTGTTATTAGCCACTGTTGTTAAGATTTTCCTATCAACTATGGGACACTATTCGGTTGTCACATTGTCCTCAGTCGATTGGTCGACTGGTCACAGAAGTCGCATTCGGTGCAGGAATCGTCATCATGGAAGAATTCTGGTCGTAAGGGCGAATTTTGTCCCATGTCAGCCGCAGTGGTTAGTGATGCCGTCAATCAGGAAGCAAAGGCGCTAGTTCTATTGCTACTGCAACGCTCTCCTTTAATCTAAGTTGGAATGCCTCAGCCCGTCTATATCCAAGATTGCAAGGAGAATCGACTCCAATAGCGTTTTGCGGTATTAACATAGAAGACAAAATCCTCAAGAAGTAGCTAAAACATTACACGGAATGTTCGAAGGCCATTGTGGATGTTGTATGCGAGGAATCGAATCTGATGCGAGAAATGGTGGGATCTGCACAGTAGATGTGATAACGGGCCGCTTAAATCAGTGTAATAAGAAATAAGTAGAGAACACGATGTATCCTCAAGTCGCTGGTGAGCCTTCATGTGAACTTCACGACCCCAGTAACGGTGGCCAAAACAAACGAACCGCCTGCATAAAATTGTGGATCCGCACGAAATGTGAAGGCAGGACATCGAAATATGTAACTGCATCGTTCGAATTAATAATATCGTGTTGATTGAACGAGAGCGATACTGTCGCTGAAACTTCCTTGCGTACATATTACGTACATTTTCCGTGTCAGTCAAGGCGGAGAGATGCAGCCTTACCAAAAACAGGGGGTCCTATCAGATATTATTGATTCATTTATTTTTGAAAGGTTACATAACCTTAGCTCTCCTTAGCTTTGTACCTTTTTGAATACGACCAAAAGTAGTTTTCGTATAGTGTGGATGATGGATGATTATAACCGAATTTGCTAAGAATTATATCGTTGCAACTCTTGCGGAGGCCGTCCCATGTATTCTTTACTCACAACAATTAGCAGTTTCTGTGATTTCGAATGCCTTCAGGAAGTACTAAGAGAAGGAGATGAGAGGCTGAAGATGTATTTCATCAGCTTTCTGACAAGACAGCGAAACTAGTATGTCCATTATTCGTCCTCTCTTCTGCTAATCGTACTGTTTTTATCTTTAGTTCCATGCTGAGGTTCATTTTTGACATTGAAACACTAGCAGTTTAGTGAGGATGCGCTTCGATGGGCAGTATATTGTAATATTCGGGAATCACGTCTGCCTCGTCGTCTGTTAGAATACATTCGTAACACACCAAATGCACTTGACGACGCAGAGTTAAATATACGAAGGTGTGTGTTAGTCAGTTAATGAGTTATGTTTCTTGAAACAACAGATTTCCCAATGGTTTACCGCTTCATCCTGACTGGGAGGTGTTCTTGGGTGTCGGGTGCGAGATGTACAGCGTGGGGATTCATCCTCCTAACAGTGTCTCCCAAGCTGAGGAGTCCGGCTTCTCCATCAGGAAGCCCAGCTAGGAGAAAACGAATACCAGGTTCCGTCACCGTCCTGGTACCAAACTGGTCGTATGGTGGCAAATCTCCCTCTGGTCCACAAGGACGGCGACTACCAGTTGGTGATGAAGATCTAGTGCAGACTTTCGTCAAGCTAACTTCGGGACTCCAGGGCAACATTATGACTAATCGGCAAATTTCCGGAGAATGGAATTCATGCTGGGATCTGCACAACCAGTGAAGACGGGCCATCCAAGTATCCAAGTAAATATCGACAAATCACTAGCATTATTCCCATAAACTTGTAGTTTGTACGTCACAGTTTATTTTAGATTGGAAACGCGTGCAGAAAGCGTCAGAGAAGAAGTGGTTGAATTGCTTCCTGGTTATCCCATTCTGACCGTTAGAACCTGGAGTCAACTTCGAGCATTGATCGACAAGTTCGAAAATGAATCTCACATTGGCATAGACTCCGAATGGAAGCCACAATACATAGCTCCTTGTGAGAGGTAAGTTTCATTTCTCGAATCTCTGTTTAGTTTAGCGGGTTTCCATGACATCGTCATTTTAGCGTTGCCCTGTTGCAAATTGCTCTCACGGATGCTGTTTATTTAGTTGATTTTTGTTCGTTAGAAACAGAGTTGGTAGAAAGTCAGTGGAGGTTGTTTCTCCACACACTTCTTTGTAACTCGTCCATAAAAATAGGTAACAATTTCATACGGATTTAGTTGTGTGAAAGAAAGACGTCGTCTAAATTTTATGATAGTGTGTGGTTCTAGGATTCGATCTGGTGAATGATCTTCGAGCTCTGTTTGCCAGTCCTTCAACATATTCCTTACGCTGTGTTCTAAGCGAAATTTCCAATGTCATCTGCCTGAAACTCTTGGTGAATAATGTAAGTTAAGTTCCTTACGTTCCGTGTTTTTATAAGTTTCTTAAGTCTTTCAATACCGCCATATAGGCATAAGACGCCTTCTGATGTGTAATTTATTATTTCATTTTATTTTATTCTATATGACTCGTCTTAACAACTACTGTGAGGATCCTCGCACTTCTGACTTTAAATTCCTTTCCTCGCATCCATTATCCACGAAAATTTTTCAACTTTAACGTGTGGCTTCGGCTACTGCTTGAGAATTTTCGTTTCATCTTGAATATCTTAGAATGGTGGTCGAGTCGATTCTCCCTGTAGTCCTGAGATAGCCGGGTTGGAGCTTTCCCAATTGGATTGCAGAGAATGATTTTTTTCCGCACAAGTCCGGTACCAATTCCCCGACTCCAGGGGGATGAGAGGCTTTGTTGGCCTGGGACGGAGTCGAACTAGCATCGTGCCCGTGATGACCGACATCATATTACCATGCTGTCCGTCCCATTCTTGTTTGCAATAAGGTCCTAAATAAACTTCTCTGTTGACAATAAGCCATAAAGGAACTTTGCCATTTCTTACATGGAGTAAAGACCAAATGATTAACTCCAAGTTCTTTTTTTATTGGTGGAATTTTTATGTCCAGCTGCATTAATTTTTATAAACTTGTCACACATTTAGCTACTCGAAGTCGACCGTCACTTCTTTGGGCCTAAAAGTAAGTGTTAGTTTTCGTTGTTTCGTTGTACTTTGTTGGATTCTTGGTTTATAAAATTTCTCTCTCGTAGTTACTTCAGATTTCTAAAGGTGTTATAACAATCACAATAATGCTGAGATATTTTCAAAACTCCGGGCCCGCAGGTGTCTGCGGTGGGGAACGAACACGCTATTACCCTTTCCAAGTGTTAACGCACTCACCACCACACCATGAGGGTCCTTCGTTTCTCCTGTCTCTCAGTTAACTGGTTCACTGCCGATTTGTGCTCTCCAGATCAATCTCGTTGACGGGTGATTGCTGATGGCACTGGTAAATAGAAAAACTAGCTGAGAGACAGGCGAAACGAATGACTCGCATGGTGTGGTGGTGAATGCGTTAGCCAGAAAGAGTAATACTTTCTATTTTTGCTTTTATGTGACCCGTCTTCACGTCTGCTGTGCGGGTCTCTGCACTTCTCACATTCGATTCGTTTTCTCGCACCCATTGTCTACGAAGATCGTCTAATTTTTACGTGTGGCTTCGGCTACTATTTGAGGATTTTCATTTCATCTTGGATGTCATAGAATGCTGGTCGAGTCGATTATTCCTGGAGTCCTAAAACAACCGGGCTGGAGCGTTCCCAAATGGATTGCAGAGAGTGAATTTTCCTGGACAAGTCCGGTACCAATTTCCCGACCTTGGAGGAACGAGAGGTTTGGTTGCCCCAAAGCTGGATCGAACTAGCACTATGATCGTGATGACTGACATCACTACCACCGTGCTATCTGCGTCCTAGAAGGGATAATAGAGTGTTCGATCTCCTCCACAGACGCCTGCAATCCGGAGTTTTGCAAATATTTCACCATTCATCATTGTGGTTTTATTTTACATAATACTCTTCCGTGAAAATTGTAGTAGGCAGCAAATAAAAAATTAACATTGTTGTAACTATTTGCTTTTTTGCCGTTGTGTTGTTTATTAGAACAGAAATATAATGATTTCGCCCAGCCGCCGTGTCGAGGCGAAGTACCGTTTTATAGCTTTTGTTGATTGTGGTGAAGCCGATGATATGCAGACCATATGTGATTCCGATCCAACTCTGCATTTCAAGCTTAGTGAACTTAGTGAAAAATTGCTTGGTGTTAAATTGGATAAATCTGAGCAGGTTCGTTAGGGCCATTTTTTCTAATTTTTTCCATCATACTCCTGGGATTTTGCGTTTTTGTGTAAGGGTTTATAGTAGCAGATCAAAGTTTTTTGGTGCAATCCTAGAAGACTGTCTACTACTGAACTTTTCGTTTTAGTGCAGCAATTGGGCTCTCCGACCGTTACGCATTAGTCAAAAGCGGTATGCCGCAATGGATGCTTATATTGTGACTGAACTATTCTCGAAGTTGAAGACTACAGCGGAGTGGGTTGTGTTTTGTCATATTGTAGTTTATCGTCAATTTCTTATAAAGGTTCTGGAGTTCATTGTGGATATCCATACAAGATTGACCTAATTGTGGTTTCGTCTTATTATATCTTTGCTAAGGCGCGTGTAGCACAGTGGTGGGGAAAGCCCTGCAATACAAGCGAGGTCCATCCCCGCACCCTAGGCTCACCAAGCTTTCCATCCCTCTGGAGTCTGCAGATTGGTCCCAGACTTGTCTGGAAGGATAGCAGCACTGGCTCGATATATCGGTTGGCCATGGAGAGTCATTGTAAAGGCCAAATATGCATTTAATCACGTCAACTTTACTTAATGAAGTGGTGTGCATGGTGCATCGCTCAGAGATTGATCAACGCTGAGAGCTTTATCCTTTTATCCTTTATATTTTTGCTACCGATATTTTACCAGCGCATTCATTGTTATACAGCTCTCATTTTTGTTGTTCTACTCTTAAATAAATTTTTTTTGCATGATAAAAAAAAGTGTGGTAACGCTATGCTTGTATAGCAAATTTGCTTCTCGAGAAAGTATAGCGCCTTCAAGTTCGGTTCTGCTCGTTTCATCGTCCTCAATCGCTCAGTTTTCTAACACCAGGATTTACTGCTATAACAGGTACAGCTGTTGTTTTAGAGGAGTCCTAACTATAGGGCAGGAAATTTCGCTCTAATCCACAAGGACCGGAAGTTGCGTGGGGTCTGAGAACGTTCTTAGCATAACTGTTTTAAAATCCCAGCAAAAATTATGCTTGGCCCATGTTCAATATGCCAGAGTGGTTAAAGGTAGAGAGTTTGTCAACCAGCGGCTGTATCCTAATAGGAAGCTGATCACCATTTTGGATGACGGTTTCAAGATAACGGGAGAAATGCTGGAACACGTTTGATATATGGAATGGAGTTATCTAGACAGCTTTATATGTTTATTGTTCAGGAGTCGCGGTGTCGATTTCCACGCAGTGGTCCAACGGTCTAGTGTGAGCGGTAAAAAAAAAGAGAAACAAAGATCGAAGAAGGACCGAATGAAGGTCGAAGAAATGACATGGGCTAAAATATGTGAGGTTAGGTTATTCAGTTTGCTTATTCCATAAAACATTTTGGAATGCTAACCCTCATTGCCATTAGTGTTCAGTATTTCTGGAAATGTCACTTATATTAATTGATATGTTTGAAGAAGTTGAACGATGTTCTATGTGGTTCCCGTAGAGCAACCGATCTTCAGTGCATTGTGGATTCCATGCTTCTTGGACTTGGGAAATATTTGAGGTATATTAAACTGTTCGAATTTTAACCCTTTTTAAATGACAGATTTATTGTAGAAGTTGTTTAATTGCTTTTTGATAGGCGGTGTGGTGTTAATGTCCTGATTCCTGATAATAGACACGAATTGAAGTGTAAAGCCACTCAAAGTGAACGAATCATCCTCTCTTGTGGAAAAGCCTATAATGAAGTAAGTCGAATAAAATTCTGCCTTTACACTGTGATTCATTCCTAGTATTATTCAACCTTCTTTTTCAGTTAAAACAAATGTTTCCTGACAGAGTGCTTTGTATACCTAACGCTTGTGTAATGAATCCGATCGAGCAGGTCAAATTTGTGTTTGCGAGATATACGGTTACGTTTTCTGGCCTCGACGTTTTCTCTCGTTGTATGGTGGGTTCTTCACTACGTAGATTTATCTGTATGCATTCGGAAAATACTTTCCTTGGGTGCCGTTCCAAAATATTTGATACCTTCTCTTTTATTGTTCATCGTATTACTGCTATAAAATAAATTCCTAAAAAGGAACTCAATTGCCCAATTTTAGGAATGTAATAGCACTTGCATTGTGAAAGCAGCTGGTATAGTTATCAAAGCTCTTTTTGAGAGTGTAGTTTTGTGCAGGAGTAGCTTTCATGATGAGGTTTTCGATATTGCTGGTGAGAAGAATTAGTATGCCTGTTAATTTACAACCATGAACTTCAACTTTCAATTTCAGATTGGTCAAAACGGCTCAGTTTGGTCGATCCGGAGCAATACTGCGGTGTTGGTTGTCGACTAATATTCTCTAATGATATAGGCGTTGTTGTGGAATGTTGTGGTGGAACAATCGATATAATGTATCGTTTCATGTTTTCTAAGTGGATAATCAAGGTTTTGCCATAAGTAAAGAGGTGTGGTTAGCCTTCACGGACCGTTCTAGCAAGACGAAATAATTTGTCGGCGTGTAAATGAAATTTTCGAAAATAAGGTTACCAACAAATGGCGCCACCCACAAAGTTTTAACACACTAACAGCAGTGCATAGTTTTTATGCTTGCACCACAGAACGGCGCCATATTTTTCTCGACGATCGGCGACTTAGAATCGACGGGAATTTTTGATGATGTGTTATGCGATACGTAAGACCTCAGCAGGTTTTAATAGAGTTTTCGTAATGCTATTTGTAGAAAAAGGCATTTGCCACATTCGCAGGAGTACTAGTTTTGTTTCAGAGCGAATATTGTGACTCATGACCATCTTGAAGAAGGTGTGGAAGTAATTGTTAGACGGGTAATGTCATTTTTCATATTTTTGTACAAGGAATCGTAGTTTGTGGACGGTTTGAACAGTTGTACGACGTTTCTTATTGGCGTTTTGAATTTAGGTGCCAGAACAAGTTGTTTCCCGATCGGGCATTGTTTTCTATATCTGCGCCTCGTGTGGAAAAGTCTATTGGGAGAGTGACTCTCAGGGATTATAATTACACGGTACTTTAGCCGTAGTAGTTTTCGACGTATCTATTAGGCGCAGTTTAGAACAAAACCAACGTTTGCATTTTATACTTTGTTGTAGTAGTGCCTTGGCTTGTCCGATGAATGTAGAAGAATACTGTTAAGCGGCTATTTAGCAACGTCGATTTTTGATATTTTAATCTCAGGGATTGTAATTACGTGGTATTTTAGCCGTGGTACTTTCCGAGTTATCTATTAGACATAATTTAGCACGGAACTGGTGTTTTCACTCTGTACTTTGTTATATTAGTTTTTCAGCTTGTTCGGTAGATGTAGAAGAATGTTAATTAAACAACTAATCTTCAATTGATTCACCAACATCGATTTTTGCCATTTTCAATTTCACTGGGATGTCTAAAATTCCAGTAATTTCTCATCTTCAGAAGACAGTTGGAGTAGTAGACATACTAATAAAGATTATTGTTGGAAAGAAACATTTGGAATATTACTATTGGGAAGCCTGTAAGGTGAAATTTGCTAGTAATCGGGCGTCTATGGAAGGAATTATAGCGTTCTCGATTGTAGATGATTTTAAATGGAAGGATCCAGTTCAAGTTCTGAGTGTTTGGATGTATTGTTTTTGTTGAGATTCCGTTAAAATACAGGATGAAGTAAATAATAAATAGAAAAGTAAATACGAAAGAGCGAGGTACACAGGACATAAAGCTAAAGCTCTTGGCGTTGATCAATCCCGAAGGGAGACGCCAAGCATTCGGCATCATTAAGCAACGTTGGAAGTGATTAGAAGCATGTCTGCCCTTTAAAATTGAGGTAGCATACCGGTCTTGTAACAACTTGATGTTAGGTTAATAGTTTAGCAAAGTGTGGAGAAAAAGTTTTTACGGGGAACGTCTGTCAAACCATCTTTGGTGGATGAACCATCGACTGAGCACAACGACAGTAGCAACTGAACTCTTTCGGAAAAATAGAATAGAAAGAACATGTATGGAAATCAATGCATAGTATGGTTGACATTCCAACTATACGTTAATCACCATACAAATTTCGTTTCGCATTCTTCTTGTTGCAGCAAATTTCTCATTACGTCTTAGCATCTTATGAGAACATAAAAAAGTATGTTGCCGATTACTGCCAAGTAGTTTTCCTTGTAGCGATCTTGCACCATTTAATTACACCAATTTTCTTTCGATATTTAACGATAAATAAAAAGGATAAAGCTCTCGACGTTGATCATTCCCTGAGGTACCATGTATTTGATTTCACTATGCATCGTCGGAGGTGTTTGAATGCCTCTGGCCTTTACAATAACTCGCGGTGGTCTGCCGATGTATCGAGGCAGTGCTGCTTTCCTCCTAGACAAGTCTGGTACCAATTTGACGACCCTGGAGGGATGGAAGGCTTGGTGGACCATGGGGGCGAGGATCGATCCCATGTTTAATGTTGAGCGCCTCCGACCACTACGCCACACGCACCCTTATTTGAAGTTTTGAACCCTTTTCCCAATTTTTTTTTGAACTCCTGATCCTCAACATGTTTAAAGTTGAAACGACGCTATATGAAAGTTGTATATACGATTAAAATACAGTAAAGTCTATTCTGTAAACCTTTGAAGTTGTGAATTCCTGAAATACTTTATTGATCGGGAAACTATCGTCTGTTTCCGAAAAACCAGCTTCGCTGCGGAAGGATTACGGTCGTTGTTGACTAGTTCGTTGCGGATTTGCACAGACCACTGCTTGTCATAATGTATTACAGAATAACAGCAAATAAGCCAATTGAGGAGCACACTAGTCCCGGCATCTGTTATGAACCACATACATCACTGTCACAGAGATGACTCGGCTTCGGTGGAAGATTTGTACCACGGCACCCATAGGAGGAAAACCATAAAACCTGTATGGATATATCTCTAACCGCAAGCATTTGTCAACAACAAAATCATGTCAATATTCCTTGGTAACAAGGAGATGACGCCTCTCCTTCTATCATGAAATATGCGAATTATTCTTGCTTGGAAGAGTCCTATCGTCGTAGAGGGATACGAACTGGTCTGAAGGCAGCTATGCCAACTGGACATAGTAAGAGACATTACGTATTAGATTTAAAACGAATATACGAAAGCCAATAGGAAATTGTCTACGGCGGTTGTTTTTCGCACTCAAACTGTAGACTAACAGTGGTGAATGGCCACAAGCATATGAATAATTCGATATTCACGGCGCTAATTATCTAGGAGTAATTTCTCAGGAACAGTGAATACGATTTCTACGAGAATACTACGAACGTGAGTGGGTCACTTATTGGTTAACACTTTCCCGACGACGTGATTTCTATAGGAGTTACTTTTTAAGGAAAACAGCCGCCTGTGTGACGTCTGTTGGGTTCACAGTGATCGGAAATTACGCGTCATCGCGTAGGTACCAATTCGATCTACAACTTCTTAGAAAAAATGGAATTGAAGATGGTCGTTATGTGACCGGTCAACGAGAATTTTTGACATGTGATCCGTTCGAAGGCTCTATTTTTGGACCAAACAGAGGCTCCAGTGTAGTTTTGCGTTCGCTTTGTGCGTTTTTCAATACTGCGGAACTATAGCGACGTCAAAAAATTCACGTTATTTCCAAGCAGAATCTATTTTCGAGGCAAGATATGTTTATCGATCGGTTTCGTGGGGGGCATTCTCTCACCCTCAGTGCACCGACGGATTCTAGTGAATACATAATGGGAATCGCAACATCTTAATAGCTTAATGAGCGCCCAGCCCAACAGTGATCAGCTCATTCGATCCGACGCCTTGCGCTAATTCTATTCGCGAATGTGGAATACGGTAATGGAGTCAAATGAAATATCACGTATAGAACAAAACTGGATAAAGCCTTAAGAGCGAATGCCGTCCTCCGATTTTCTCGTGGTGCTTTTAGAAATTCTGCTGATAGAGTGCAGATTTTTACACGGCAGCTTCCGATATAGTGGACAGACTTGACGA
The DNA here is from genome assembly GCA_900624975.1 of Angiostrongylus costaricensis. Lineage (NCBI taxonomy): Eukaryota > Metazoa > Nematoda > Chromadorea > Rhabditida > Metastrongylidae > Angiostrongylus > Angiostrongylus costaricensis. The sequence continues at coordinate 70,929 of UYYA01003956.1, read as the reverse complement.
ACTTTGGTAGTCCCGGGCCGACGAAACTGGTCGCCCTCCCGATGGTGGGGGCGTTTGCGCTCGCCGCCCGGGCGAGATCTGCGTCTATGACCGCCGGCGCACATCGACGTCGGTGGCCGGCTGTTGTGGTGTCAGCAGTGCTGTGCTCATCGGCGCCCTGGCACGTCCGGAATTTCTCTCGAGCACCCGAATTCGTAGCGATCCGAGACCATGGGAGACGTCAAAGAGAGCCTCATGCCTGGTCCTCAAGGGAAGACCCCTCATTTCTACGATGTCGATCGTGGGGTGAAAACCGAGAGCTATATTACTGCAGTTTCCACAAACCCATTATCACCAGTCCATCCTTCAAACAACCCAGTAACCTTCAATAAGGTAGAGCTTTTTTATTTAGTCCTCTTAATTTTAGGAAGAGTCATGTTTTCTTTTGTTAATCACGTTTGAAAACAGATAGGAGCAACCAGTTAAATTGTTCAATACAGTAAACTGAGTAGTAGACAGCGTTTCGATTTTCTGTTCTGATTACTTTGTCCGTGCTAAAAGTCGGAATTTTTCCTAACTTTATGGGAAATTATTGGAATACAGTGATATTTTACATAGAACAAGGTCCCGTAGTGATTGGATTGGTCGCCCTGAACAACGCTATTTACTCCATTTCCTTACTGCTTTGATTTTGAGAAAAAATAGTATTCATATGCTTTCTTCTTAGAAGTGCCCATATGCTAGACGCATGTGGCGCAGTGGTCGAAGGCGCTCTGCAGTGTACGTGGGATCGATCCCGCGCCCCAGCCCCACCAAGGCCTCCATCTCTCCGGGGTCGGAAATTTGATACCAGACTTGTATCGGAGGATAGCAACTCGATAGATCTGCAGACCACCGCGAGCCATTGTAAAAGCCAGATATGCACAAAGTCACCTTCAACGATACTTAATGAAGTCAAATGCATGGCGCATCCTTCAAGAATTGATCAACACCGAGAGCTTTTTTTTACTCATACGCCACATCCAAACTGAAACCAGTGGAATTTCTTTTGCCAATGCTTCTTCTCAGTTGTAAAAAATGTAACTGAATAAGACTAAAGAAGAAAATCTGGAATTCAACAAGCCGTATGGATTGTCGTGTGATCCGAAACTGCTCTACCTAAGAGAAACTTTTTGTTCTGACGACACTTTACCGTAGCGGCTAGATGGTCTTCACATTGCGTGCAGTTGTTTCTTTCCGACCTCTTGTTAAGTGTACACAGCTGCTCGCCATTAAGAACTCCCTCTATCGACCTTGCACTTTTCGTTCGTTGTCGTAACGAATAGATAATTTTCCAATATTACTGATTGCACAACTGATAGTGAGCAATCCACTCGTCTTGTTTCCATGCGAGAAGGCGGTGGTGTCTCATTTTGTCATGAACTCTGTGAAAAGCGACAAAACTGGAAGCATTAAAATTGAGAGCGATAGCTCTAATAAAAAGGTCTGTGATCAATTTTTCACAATTTGAACGACAATAGATAAAAATTTCATGCCTTTTTACTGCACCATGGTGGTAATGTGATTCAGTAACTTTTGAGATATTTCTGTTGTCCGGAATCCCGAGAATGAAGTGCTGACGAGTGTTCTATTTTGTAAAGAATAATCAGTAAGGAGTAAATGTATAGAAAGGACAATAAGGATAAAGCTCTCCACTTTGACCAATCTCTGAGGGATGCGCTATGCTTTCGGCTTCGTTAACTATCGGTGGAGGTGATCGAATGCATATCTGGCCTTTAAGCGATGGCCTACTGATGTATCAAGCCACTGCTGTTATAGTCCCAGACAAGTCTGGTACCAATTTGCCGATCCCGGTGAGATGGAAGGCTTGGTGGGACATGGGCGCTGGGACCAATTCCACGTGTGTGTCGCAGGGCGGCTCCCACCACTGCGCCACATGCGCCCTAAGTAGGCGTATAGTGTCTACAAATTACATTTACCCAGTTATTTCTTACTAATTAAAGCCTTTGCAGTTGATACAAACTTTAAGAAGTGGGTATCTTTAGATTGTAAATGATTTCTTATGACTTTTAGGATAATGAGGAGATTTCCTTGGAGCCCAGTCGTCAAAGTACTCGACCACAGCCAAGTAATAAGGTCGGTTTGACTGAAGAAGAGCTCGAGCCATATAGAGACCACCCTCAATGGAAGTTTGCCAGGTTCAAGCTCTCTTCTGTTGTCTTTGATTTACTCCTTTTTTCTTGAGCTCGGCCTTTTCTGGTGTCAAAATGACACGTTCATAGATCAGAGATATCCGCTATGGTTTAGTTTTGAACCACTCATGAGAACATCTGTTCACCGCTGAGTAAGCAGATTTTTGCAAACAGTTCACATGTTTTTGCAAAGGATTAGTCCGGTTTCAACTATGTGACGGCATAGTGTGTAGAAAAGTCGCCTTAATGTTCTCTTACTATCTTAGTTCTTAACGATGAAAGTTCAATCACTTAATCGGAAACTTGGGTGTGTGCCAGTAATGTCCGTATTTTTCTCTGCACTTATCCAGTGAGATCTACTAGCTCGGAATCCTATGAAACCTTTGCTTTTACTGTTTTTGCGAGACGGTGGCCCAAGCTCGGCCTACCGCGCTGTGTGGAATAGGTATATGTTTGGCTGGCATGGCAAACCCTTCAGGGTGAACTTGAGACTGTGAAATTTTTTTGTACGTGACCACATGCTGCCTTTCATATAAGTTCTTCCAAAAGTACATTTCTTCTTTTTCACCAAAATTCATCCAACAAGTACTTCTCTCGAAGTAAAATTGTTCAGTGGTGTGTGATCCGTCTTCTTCTATAACATTCTGTGCAGTCTTTCCATAGCTTTTCTTCACAAAAGTTTCTGGTGTGCCTGAAATTAATGGGACTGTCAATCGTTTCTCTTTCCTTTCAGAAAATAGAAGAGCACGATATTTCGAAAACACTATTTTCTTCTGTCTTAAAAACTTCATTAAATGAACAACATCGTACTAATCGCCTTCTTTATTTTTCCTTTTTTTATTGTCAATTGACATAGAGAATCTTTATGCTTGAACTTGGTAACAGGTCAAATTAGTAACATACAACTCTCTCAAGCGGTAAGAAAAGGACGAGTTTTGCAAGACCCATAACCTTTTGCTCGCCTAATTATAGGTTTTTGGTCGAATTGACATGCGAACATAATTCACATACTCACACTGTCACGCATGGATGGAGATGATTGCATGTATGTGGAAGGCATAGGTTAATTTGAATGTTGGAGAGACAAGGTGTTCGTTTTAATACAACCGTATATTCGTTCTCGGACGAGTTTGATCTCTGACCTCACCTACTAGCCCTGTACCGTCGCAACTAGTAGGATCTGCAGACGCCTCATGTGAAGTGAATTCGTGGCAATGAATACTGTTTTAGATGCTTGGAGGAGAAGACGTATCTCAGCTGAAAGTGAACTATATTGTTTGAAATAGAGTGCGTTTAGTGCAGTGGTTAAAGGTATCTTGTGGCGCAGACTTTTCTGTAGGCTAAATCCCAAGATCCGCTCAAACAAAGCAGTCGTCCACCTGGGCTCGGTATATTGGTGCTGGGCCTACCTAAGAGATTTGAATCGAATACACCGCGCATCTGTAAAGGATTTATCAACGCTGAAAGCTTTGTTATTTGTCATTTTATTTCAAATAGGAACCGTGGAATCTAGCCACATGTGTAGAAATGTGTTTATTTTATTATAATAAAATTTCGTGGTCCTAAAGTCGATGACTTTTCTGAGGGAACATTCTGCAACGATTTGTTTACCTGAGGTTTTAGCAGGACCCAGTTGTCTAGGTGCTTAAGAAGCGGCAATCAGTTGTGAGGTTTCCGGTCAGTAATTGCGTGAAACGGCTTCTTTAGTGATTGTGTCTCTAATGTGGGTTTACGTCTAGTGAATATACCTTACGTTTCATCTCCATTCAGCTTTGTTCAGAACGTCGTCTGTTATCAAAAAGAATCTATTTCTAATGGCACAGCAGAATACGATTAAGGAGTCGTCTTTTTATGTAAGAGCGACTCAGAACTGAGTTTATGACGACGATCTCCTTGCTTTCTTGTTTATACGAATGCTCTTTCTAAGGGAAATAAAGAAGTAGGCGATATTTGAAATTACTAATAGATCGGAAATTTTGTTTTTATTTGACTGTTAAGTCATCTGTTACCATCTGTTGTCATTTGACTGTTAAGGTCCTAAAAAAGGTAATTAAAGATGGCGCCCGAATGCTTTAACACCTCATTGTGACTAGGGGTCAACCTGATGAATTATTATCTGGAATGGAATTTTCCACGCACCAAAAGAGCCTTCTGAACGAAGTACATCGACATGTTCTTAATCGGAGGTCCAACTAAAGAGCAAATCTGTTTCACATTAGAACCTGGCGTACTGGCCACGGCTACCTTGTCGCCAATATTAGTTATAGTAAAAGATCCTACGACGGTATAAGTGTGATACTTTTCCTATCTCTTGAGCCAAAGGTGCCCATTAACGCGAGGCGGGAACGATTAGAGGGCTTGATTGATGTCCTTCAAGTTGCCCCGATGGTGATAAATTGAGGATAAACGCCACTTTTTAAATTGCCATGGGCAAGAATGAAGCCGTGGGATGTATTTTAATTCAAGATAACAAGATAACTTGCGATTTGTTAATACCTTCTTTTTTCAATAGCTGTTAATACAGCCGCTTCTTTTATGACGTGGACGAAAACCGGCGTTAGTTCTATGCTTAATTACTCCTGTTTATGGGTATAAAAATAATATTTTACTATATTTATGGCCATTGTGCTTATTATTACTATTATTACTATTATTATTATTATTATCATTATTAATGTGTCGTTTTCTTCTTCAGCAATCGCGAGGTTTTTAAACAGCATACATTTACTTCCATAAAAGCACAATACAATACAACGCTAGCTGACGTTTCGGCAGTATCGCCTTCTTCAGAGCAGAAAGTCGTCAACCACATGCGACTATAATCAGCTGTTCTAAACTTCCTCATTGNTTGTATTGTGTTTTTATGGAAGTAAATGTATGCTGTTTAAAAACCTCGCGATTGCTGAACAAGAAAACGACACATTCATATTCCAATGCCGAGGTTAAGAGAAAGTCGATCCTGGGAACTATTATCATTATTATTATTATTATTGGAGCTCATGTATCGCAGTGATTGGAGGTGCACTGCAATATACACTGGATTGGTTAGTGGTTCGACCCAGAGCCCCGAATTCCCTAAGACCTCCATCTCTCCAGGAGTGGAGGGTTAGTGGCAGGTCGGCGCTGAAAGCCTACTTCCTTATTCATAACTATTATCCTTTGTTATTATAGCTACTATGATTATTAATTGTCTTTCTACCTATTTATTTTAAACAAAAAGTAAAAAATAATTATAACAGCAGTGATGTTGAGATATTTGCAAAAGTCCCACCCGCAGGTGTCTACGAAACCAATTGAACATGCTGTTGTCCTTTCAGGGGCTAGCGGGTTCATCACCACACCATGAGGGTTCTCCGTTTCGCTTGTCTCTCAGCTCCTTCTCTATCTACCAGTTCCATCAACAAAAATAATTATTTTTACACGACCCGTCTTTCATATCTGCTGTAACGTTCCCAGTACTTCTTCCATTCCATTCGTTTCTTGGTATCCATCTCCCACGAAGGTCTTCCAACTTTTGCATATGGGTTCGACTACTGCTTGAAGATTTTTACTTTCATTATGGACGTCGCTGAATGCTGATCTAGTCTGTTCTCCCTGTAGTCCTGGTATAGCTGGTCCACAATGACGGTGAGATATGAACAAAAGCAATTACCTTTTTCAGGGACTCACGTGTTACCCACTGCACCACCGATGCCCTTGCTTTGCTTTGTCTTTCTCTCGGCTAGTTTTTCATTTGGAAGCACACCTGGGTTTCCGAGTTTTGCTCATATCTCAGCCTCACTGTGGTTGCATTTCACTTAATAGCCCGTGGAGAATAATAGGCGTTTAATAAATGCTTTTAATAAAAAAAAACATTGTGCTTCGAACTGTTTAATTAATTTAATTAATTTGGGTAATTGTCGTTACTCTTGTTCTATTTACTGGACACAGGATCAGAAAAAATTGGAGTATTTGGCTTAATGTAGAGGTTCTGTAAAATGTATAAGCTGTTGTCTTAACATTCATTTGAGTGGTCGATAACTGCATCTGCTGAGCAGTTTCATCAAAGCAGAGTCAACCACGGCTAAAACTATCTAGGCAGATGTCCATCACTTATCAACATTTTTTGTGATGTTTTACAAAGTTATTACCAAGAGCACGTGTAGTGCAGTGGTCAGGAGCGCCCTACAGTATGCGTATGACATTTGATTTGCTCCCGAGGCCCGGTTCGCCAACCCCTCCATCGTTCTATTGTCGACAAATCGGTAGTAGACTGTGGGAGGATAGTAGCTTGATACGCATCGGTGGACTACGCCAAGACATTGTATAGACAAGATGTGCCTTCAGTCATCTTTAGCGATGCTTGGTGAAGTCGAATGCATGGTGCATCCTTCAGGGATTTGTCAATGCCAAGATTTCTATCTTTTGGTTTGTACCAGCCTAACCATCTATGACATTCGGCTCGTCATGTCACAGTTTATGTGGTTTTTTGTGCCATTCATTTCTATACACCATAATTTCATTGGAAACTAACCGCTTAGTCTGTTTATTTTTGTTCCATTTTATTTTCGACTCAGATTTTTTCATCTTTTTTCTATAAGCATTGAAAGCTTACTTATAGAACTAAGTGTTTTATAAAAACATTTTCTGAAGGTGCTATTTTTCAAGCACTTCATTTTTCATTTCCAGGCTGTTCTTCTTCGTGCTGTTTTGGATCGTTTGGATTGCACTGTTCCTCTTGTCCATCATTCTGGTTGTGTTCAGTCCAGGATGTCATGTGAAATCCAAGCCGAATTGGTGGCATACGGCTGTTACATACAGTGTCAGATTTCTATTAACTTTATCACAACACGATCTATTCAAATATCAAGGAATAGAAAAAAACAAGGATGGAACGCCCGTCGGTTTGGGCACTTGGTTTATGAATTTCCGAGTTTGTCTGGAAACGAAAACGTCTCAACGTCGCCACGAATCTTTGCTTTAATTTTTACCTAATTCATTTCTGGGTTGGTTAGGTTGAACTGCTTTTTTACACGTTTAGTTCAAAAGTCTATGCCTACGAAAGTTTTTTCTCGGAGAAACATAGCTGACAACGTTTTCACATTCCTGATTGATTTGTCTTATGCAGTCGAAGGTGCAAATGAGCACGTAGAAAATCAGCAGAAACTTTTAATTAATGTTAAGCTGATCACAACTGCCTAGCAAGTTGGTCACAATTTCCAATGATGTGGCGCCAACAGGCTTCTGTTTCAGGTATGGGTGCCTTCGTTCCAGGACTCGGACGGTGACGGGTACGGCGATATGCAAGGTCTCATAAATCGTCTAGAGAACCTGCGAAAAAGCGGTGTGCAGGTAGGTGAATCCTTTTGACTCTCACTGTTTCCACAGCAGCATGTCTTCCTTCTAGACCATATGGCCGTTACCTTTCCTAATTTCCGACGATTTCTCGAACGCAGTTCGCAGTTTTGAACAAATGGACCCGAAACTCGGACCAAATCAATTGGTTGATGAGGCCATTGCTCGCATACATGACAAAGGTATTTAAACATTTGAATGTGGAAGGCGAGTAGAATAAATTTGAACTTCCAAAATATCGAACTTTTGAAACATCGCCGCAGGCCGATCCAGTTGTGTTCTTTTGGGCATTGAAATAGTTCAAATAGAAGTTTCCATGGATTTCTCCGCAAACACCCGTAATTATTTACCTTAGAGAGTTTTTGTCAGCAGCAATTAATACCTTTCACATAGATTTTATAAAGTGAGATAGTCACAATGATGCTGAGATATTTTCAAAACTCTGGATCACAGGTGTCTGCGGTGAGGAACGAACGCGCTATTACCCTTTGCGGGGGCTAACGCGTTCACCACCACACCATGCGGGTCGTTCGTTTCCCCTGTCTCTCAGCTAGTTCTATCGATCACTACCATCAGCAATCACCCGGATTGATCTGGAGAGAGGAAGAAGTGAGACAGTTTTGGTGCACTATTAACGTCATCGGATTCCTAAACAGATCTAGTTGTTTCTCGACGTGGTTTATTCTGCTGGAGATTGACCTGTAGGGTAAATCGTAATCCTTGAATCCTAGTAACTTCCCTATTGATGCTATAAACTTTCGAGAGATGCATCAAATAAGTAGTAGTAAAAGGAGGAAGGGTGATCGGAGTACACAGAAAAAATTCAAGACTGATCGTTACAGCGCGGCGTTTTTGTTTGCTTTCTTTTAAATCGAAAAGGTATTGGGTTATCCATTGAGAAATGAATAAGTGAAGAAGGTGCTTAGTTCAAAGACACCAAAAAGACTTTGACTTAAAAAGCGGGTTAAAAATCACTTTTAGGAATGAAATTCGTCATCAGTCTGCCGATAGCGACCACTTCGGTCGAGCACGATTGGTTTCTGAAATCTGCATCGGCAGACGCTGATCCAAACAAAACCTATTCCGAAGTTAGTTCTGACATTCGTCTAACGATTGCCATTAATCTTCTTAAGCCAATTATATTGTAGTTCTATCACTGGAAAAAGCAGGCAACGACGAACAAACACTTCAGTGAACACAAAGGGTTGTTCTACATGCACGAGCCAGACAATAGCCGATCGGCCATTCTGAATTGGCAAGATTCAGCCGTTCGGTCACAGATGTTTGTAAGTGGATGTCCTTTCTCATGATCTTAGTTGTCGACACTCTGCAACAATACAAAATGTGCTCGAGTGGATTGATTAGCTACGAGATTATGCCTGTTTGATCAACACAATAAGCCCTTCGGATAGGGAACAACAGACGGGAGGGAGTGTGAGAAAAGGGATAAACAAATCGCTAGAGCGATAGTTAATGGTACTTGCACTAAATGCTACCTATAGATTCTTGCCAAGCACATTCATAAGTTGTTATCTTTTTCGACTGTTATCTGAATAATCTAGAAATCTAAACTTCAAAGGAACGAACGTTATGTTTGAAAAAGTCTTTATGAGTAGCCGAAAGGACTCAAATTTGAAATCCCTCAAAACTGGAAATTTGTATAAGCATCCTCTCCTGAGAGAGGATCTTGAGTTACCTATCGGCTGGCTCGCACAAGTCATTCGAGCTAGTGCCACCACAAGCTCCTTCAAAGGTTCCACAAGTGAGAAACTGTTTTCAAGAAGTACCACAAGGATATAGTATACAGAAACACGAGCGACAATGAGGCAATAAATAAAAAGATAAATAATTGGATTGGTATTTCCTATTAAACATTTACAGAATGTAATTTCATCGTGGATAGAACGAGGAGTGGACGGTTTCCATCTTGCTGGTACTGAATATCTTGCTCGTTCAGCTGATGGTTCTGTGCCGGTAAATCTTCCTGCAGTCGTTAACGGTTTCACTTAAGCTGTTACCTGAACTGTTTTTTCAGAACTGGTCTGCGATTGCGGACGTGATCAGTGATATCCGTAACCATGTGGACTCATTCACCAAAGAAAGTTCCAAAGCTGCTGGCAAGAAAATGTGAGACGTTTACTGCACAGTACACCAGGAGTAGCAACTCCCATTAATGAGACCCACACCGTTATGGTATTAGCTGTCAAATAAAGGGGTTATAGGCTCAGCAGTGAACTTTCCCTTATGGGTTGGCCATGTATTCTAGTAAGCATCTTATAGGTAGCTTATTGCATATTTGTTCTATGTCATAAGATGTAAGGCCTTGCATCCAAGGCGCTGAAGGACATTGAGCGCATTGCACAGAATCCAATCAGAGACCATACGGGTATTGTAGGACGCCTTAACCACTGCGATACACACTCTCCGTATTGGTACTCGTAATATGTAGCATGCTTTTCGATTTTTCCAATCATTTGAACACATTGTTCTTGCCTTTTGAGTATTTATTTTACCTAGAAAGAAACTAAACTACGTTTCTTCTTTTCAATGTTTCATCGACTGAATATAGTGCACTATTCACATCTCGAGAGGATGCCAAAGAAAAAGACAAGAAGGTGCTGGTGCATAGTGGTCTCGACTCGGTCATCAACTACGAGCTTGGTCAAATAAAGAAAAACTCTGGTGTGCTTGGTGTTTTTTGCTCGAAGTCTTTCACTTCTTGAAGGTACTGCGCAGTTATAGATGTCTGCAACAAGAATGAGGGTGTGGCCAGTTGTGTGCACGAAATTCTTTCGGACATCTTGCTCTTCCACTCCAACAACCCAACAGTCTGGCCTCAGTGGGAGGTAGGTCGGTGGAGTGTAATTACTTTCTGCATAATATATCAGGTTGATTTCAGTTCGGTAATCCGTGGCTTTCTCGAGTGGCTTCTCGTGTAGAAAGTCGTGCGCATGCGGAGCTTTTGCTCATGGTTCAACTAATACTGCCCGGTACAAACAACTTCTACTACGGCGAGGAACTCGGAATGAAGGATCTCCAGGACAGTTCTATCGTAAGGGTCCTTCAGTCCGGCTTCTTTTACTTTTCATAAAAAAGATTAAGGTTCTATACAACAACTCGGTAGTTTTCGAATAATGCTTTCGAAAAAGATGCGTTTTCATGAGCAATGAAAACGTATACTGTACGAATGTACGAAATACAGTGCCAGTTTTGCATAGACGTAAGAATGGCTCAGGTCCCTGCGCAACGTGGAGCAATGCAGTGGGACGACTCAGTTTCGGCTGGATTCTCCAGTAACTCCAAAATACCTGTGAATCCGGATTATAAGGACATTAATTGGGAGGTAATCAAGCGGTTTTCTTCTTTTTTTAGTTACTTTACCTTACTTGTTGCTTTCTTCAGCACCAGTACTCACAAGACCAGTCGTCACTGAAAGTGTTCTCGAAGCTAGGAAAACTTCGCACGAGAGACGACACGCTGATGTCAGGAGAGACGATCATCGGACGTCTGGTCGATAGCGCTTTTACTGTTGTTCGATTCTTCGCACATGAGAATAAAACAGTAGGACATGTTAGTTCACGATCACTTTTCATATAAAGAAAAGACAAGAATATTGTAGAATTACGAGGTGACACTTATGGAACTGACCGTGTTCATAAATAAGTGTGAGTAATAAATTTGATGATCCGTAGCGCAATGAGATGTATTATGCAAATTGACGAAAAAGAAAAGTGGGACATATCTCTCGTCCTGATTATAGTCCTGTAGAAATCCTCGAGTTTTTAGTAATATTATCAGTTTGCTTAAAAATCAGACTGGGTAGTTTACTCGCTTAACCTCTTTCGGACTTTTACAAGCGTCCAGTATTAGAGGTAGGTGGGAGCCATCACAAGCTAAACACCAGAGCTGAAAACATGGGCATTAGTAGTGCCTTATCGTATTCGCTTCGTTATATACCACCTCGTACCCATCTTTGCATTGGTTTCCTTTCCAGTGTGGATCTTTTTTGCAATATATTTCCATAATGGATGTTCTTTCTTTTCATTCTTTCCTACCATTTTCTCAACCCCATTTCACTTTCATTGCGTCTAGTAATTTCTGATCGAGGTCCTTATTCCTGTTCGCAGACATTTTATTTATTATGGAAAGAATTTTCCCTAAACCTCAACACTCTCTATTATAGGATTTTACTAAATTTCTTTCAGATATATATCAGTGCGGTCAATTTTGCCGCTCACAAAGTTTCTTTACCATTGGTAGACGTTCCTAAAGGAGAAAATCTAGGAAGCTGTCAGGTAGAGTTTCAAAACGATAACAATTTTTTCACTCAAGCAACTATGCGGGTGTTTCGCTTAGTTGCTAGAGGTGTGACCTAGCGTAAACATCGTGTTTGGCTCGAAACCAGGCCAAATCAAGCTCTGGATCACAGTTTCATTAAATGAACTGTCTGTTTCAGCACTTCAAAACAAGGTTCTACTAAAAAGCACTAGGAAAGGATAGAGAATAGAGTCTTTTGTGTTGATCAATCCTTTAGCGATGCAACATTCATGCGACTCTTTTAAGCAGGTATCTATGGTGGAGAACGAACGCGCTATTGTCCTTTCCGGGAAGTAACGCGTTCACCACCACACCATGCGGGTCCTTCGTTTCGCCTGTCTCTCAGCTAGTTCTATCGATCTTTTGCCATCAGCAATCACCCGTCAACGGGATTGATCGGGGAACCAACATCAGCATTGAACCCAGACTTAGTACCCTGCCGTGAAAATTGCAGTAGGCAGAAAATAAAAATGTATAACATTGTGATTTCAACTACAGCCGCAGCTTAACTGGGTTCTATGTCGATTTGGGAACGCCAGATCAATCCCGCTGACGGGTGATTGCTGCAGCAAAGATCGATAGAAATAGCTGAGAGACAGGCGAAACGAAGGACCCGCATGGTGTGGTGGTGAACGCGTTATTCCCCCGAAAGGACAATAGCGCGTTCGTTCCCCACCATAGACACCTGCGGTCCAAAGTTTTGCAAATATCTCAGCAAGGTTGTGGTTGTATTTCGCTTAGTACCCTGCCGCGAAATTATAGTAGGCAGAAAATAAAAAGGTATAACATTGTGATTTCAACTACAGCCGCAGCTTAACTGGGTTCTATGTCGATTTGGGAACGCCAGATCAATCCCGCTGACGGGTGATTGCTGCGGCAAAGATCGATAGAAATAGCTGAGAGACAGGCGAAACGAAGGACCCGCATAGTGTGGTGGTGAACGCGTTACTCCCCCGAAAGGACAATAGCGCGTAACACCACCATAGACACCAGCGGTCCAGAGTTTTGCAAATATCTCAGCAACGTTGTAATGTGGCAGCAGTTTACCGCTCAGGTGGAATGGATTCTTGGTTTAATAGGGGCGTGAAATCGAACCAAAGACCATGTGCATTGCGGAGCACCTCTAATCACTGAGCTACCTGTCCTGTATAAATACTATGAAGTGAAATACTAAATAAAAAATATTACTGAGTTTACAAATATACATTGAAGCGCGCAGCTGCGATACATATGTTGACTAATCCAGATAATCATTCAGTATTAATATTTTCTATTCTATAATATTATTCATAAGAAAAAGAGTCGTAAAAAGTAACTACTAGAAATATCTATTGGCTCCGATATATAATACATTTTTAAAGTTATTCTTTCTTTTCATTAGTGAACTGTTAGCAATTCACCGCGTTGAAGGAGATTTGATTTCTTTTTCAGATAGTCACTACCACATCAAACGTTGAAAAATACTTTCCACGACAAAGTGTGGATTTCAGCTCGAAAAGCTTGGAACTTTCCAAGGATGAAGGAATCGTGTTCAGATACCCTGCCTAAAACGTGGGGACAATTGTCCTTCAAACAATTCAATTCGTATTCAGAGCTTTATTTGAAAATAACATAAACTTTATGATGAGAGTTCTCGAATAATATTTATTACTTTCACAAGTTCACTTTTTGGAACTTCACAAACGCAACTCCTTTGGCTTTGTAGTTTGGCCGCCATTCCTTTCAAGCGATTTTACAACTGGCAGTAGTGGCAATCATGTATAAGGAATACATGGTATTTCGAAACCGACTTTCCTTGAACCTCGGTATCACTAATCAATATGTATTCTTTCTTTGATGAGTTTACACGAGGTTGATAATGATGTTTATTTTCGGCTAACGTTTCGACGTCTTCGTCTTCCTCAGAGCCGATGATCCGACTCGATGGTCCTCGCTTGTTATTCGTCTCGACGTGGCAGCTTCGCCTTCGTGTCGAGTCAGGTCTTCTTTAGTGAGCCATCTCCTCGAATGAAGCACTCTTACTCAGTGATGCCCTTTTATACAAGATGCTGATGGTGGACCGTCGACTCGGATCATCGGCTCTGAGGAAGACGAAGACGTCGAAACGTTAGCCGAAAATAAACATCATTATCAACCTCGTGTAAGCTCATCAAAGAAAGAATACATATTGATTAGTGATACCGAGGTTCAAGGAAAGTCGGTTTCGAAATATTACTACGCTTTGTGCTAGCTGATAATAACACCGACTTCTGCACGATGCGCGCGATGATTATGTCCGGAAGAAAAACAAGTTGTTATCACCGGACATTATCATTATCCACCATCAACATCGTGTATAAAAGGGCATCACTGAGTAAGAATGCCTCATTAGAGGAGATGGCTCACTGAAGAAGACCTGACTCGACACGAGGACGAAGTTGCCACGTCGAGACGAATAACAAGCGAGGACCATCGACTCGGATCATCGGCTCTGAGGAAGACGAAGACGTCGAAACGTTAGCCGAAAATAAACATCATTATTAACCTCGTGTAAGCTCATCAAAGAAAGAATACATGGTTTATTTATCCATGTGATTATTGCATAGTTAATAAGGAGAATCCACAAGAAATGCGAAAATAGCTCAGTGACTTGAGCGCCGATTTTTGGATTTCCCTGCTGAGCAGTTGGTCTGGAAGATTTTGTACTTTGAGGAGAATACGATGGAGTGGTCCATTCTCGCCCTTCGTCTCTGTTGTCAATTTGGAAGTTTTTTCTTTGGTCTTGCAATGGAAAATTCATTGTTGACTTATGAGATGGTAGATAAGCTTCTGCTGAATAACCATAAATGAAATTTGCATGACAATGACACCCGCATTCCCATCAATCCAGCACCGGAGAAAAATACTGAAATATGCATAATAAACAAAATAAAAATAAAACAAATGAAAATAGAAAGAGCAAAAATAAAAAATACTGAATTTTCCGCTGTTTGGTTGAAGTGATACATAGTTGAATGGAAACACTTGGGCAAGTCATCCCAAAATTCGATGACTGTTGATTGAGAAACATCGACAAAATCAAAAGACGGAGAGAAACGTTCAGTAAGTTTTAAGACAGCAGAAGAAGCTCGAATACTTACCATTACTGTGATGACGTTCAGTGAAGACTAAAGATAATAAATTTAGAAGCCGGCTGTAGTTAGCAAAATTCGTTGAATGCATTTGTTGAGCCGAAACACTCCACATTTGGAGCTCTTAATGCATCTGACGGCAACTAAAATGATAGTCATTTCGACAGTAAAGGAAACGACAAGAAAAAGGAAAATATGGTTGTTTCGGATTTCAATGGCCAAGAAAAATTAGAAGAAGCAATGGCGTTTTCTCACGAAATTAGGAAAGATTTTCCTTCAAGTGGTTTGAGCCTTCCTTGTTATCGATTTCCTACAGCTCTCTACTACAAAATATTTCAGAAAAAATTGTGTGCATAGGTATCAATATGTACTGCCCGTAGGGTCCGCCTCACACATATTGAAATCAGTGCGCATTTTTGCGAAGAGAGTATGATTTGAGCAATAAGAACTAGGTCACACGAATTTGTTGGAAATCATTTCTTAAGTAAACGAACGCTCTGGATAATAACTAATACTACTTGGATACTTGGATGGACCGTCTTCACTATGTATGGGCCCCAACATAATTTCTATTCTCCGGACATTTACTGGCTTTACTGGCTTACTGTGGTTCCCTGGAGTGGGCAGCCTGGGCAAAGTTTGCCCTAGGTGGTCATCGCCAAAGGCAGTGGCGGCTCTTGTGGATCAAAGAGAGATTTGATGCCATGCGATTAGTTTGATACCCGGACGGTGGTGGATCATAGTATTGGTTTATTCTTAGCAGGGCTTCCTGATGGAAATGCCGGACTCTTTCTCAGTTTGGAAACCCTGTTGGGGAATGAATTTCCCGGTGTACATCGCAGCGCAATTCCGAGGAACACTTCCCAACCACGATGAGGCGGTAAACAGTTGAGAGGATCAGCTCTTCGAAAGGCACAGGTTAGAATCCTGCGGATGACACCATAATAACAGATACGGTGTAGAATTCAAAAATTCTATAATCGAAAAAGTGAACCTGGTATAAATGGTAGCTGACTGCTGGCTGAAACGTTTTCGGTTCGGGTCCCTGCCTCCAATTATTTATGATCTCCTGAACTTATGAATTACTGTATCCTTCAGGCATATAACCTCTGAACGCGTTCAACACACCTGTAGAGTAGGAAGTCCAAGTTCTTTTCTAGATTCGAGTAACTCGTCCTCACGCTCTTGAAGCTCCCTTATCTCAGACTTGATCAACGAACTGACGCGCTTCTCCAAACGTGGACGCTTTGAAAACATGCAAAAATTACTAGTATTAAAAAATCAGAAAAGCGAAAATGTGCGAAAAGATTTTATTATAACAGACTAAAATGTCAGATTTTAAGGAATGTGGGATTTCCGAGCTTACAGTATACCCTACTTTCAAGGAAGTAGAAATAAGAAACTCACCTGCTTGGGAAAATAATTTGCACACAGCGATTCGTTGTCGATTTTATTTGCTGTATGCCATTTTTTCAAGTACAGCCTCTGCCGTAATGGCGAAGAATATTCCTGTATTAACGAGGGAAATTAGAAAGCAATTTCCAAATATGTAGATAGGAATTGGTGACAGGCACGACAGCTTGATTGAAAACGCTGAGGCACCTCTTAAATGGCTGTGTAGTTTTCTTGCCTTTAATCTTAAATTACTACCATTTTTACTTGTCAAATTATAATCCCATTTATTTTCTATTTCACTCCGTTTCTTTGTTTATTTCTGCATTTTGCAACGTCCTCTATTGGTTGGTGGACTAATCGTGGGATTCGCTGCAATGGCAGTATCGTCGTGGAAGAATTCGAGTCATAAAACAACAGATTTCACTCCGATTCGATAAAGACTGGCAACTTATCGTGACGACCTGAGAAACTCGCACACATCTCTGCGGTTTCTGGGAAATGATCGACCAGCGCTCAGCATGTAAATGGTGGGAGAAGTTCATAGACAAATTGCAGCCGAATCCAACCCGAACCGGGTCATCCTCTTGGGGCCAATAATGCAAGACAACGAAACGAATGAGATAAGAAGTGCTCAGACTTGCAGAAAAGGTACGGACGAGCTATCCAAGCATTTTTTTTTATGAACTGACATCATTTATTCTGTGGACCCATGTACATCTTCCATGACATCTTCTTCCATCTTCTTCGCATTGATAAACTACGAAGGCTTTCGGATTTGTATATGAGTTTGGCTACAGCTTGAGGATTTCTAGTCTCCTCTGTGAATGTCGTTGAGTGCCGGTCGAGTCGATTCTTTCTGGAACCTTACGACTGCCGTACCAAGGCGTTATTAACTCTTTTGGAACAGGGGACTTTAAGGCAAGTCTAGCCCAAGCTTTTGTCTCCGCATAGAGGGGAGACTCGGTTAGACTACTGAAAGGCTGAATCAGAGCCTTGCGCGTAGTGAACAGCATTAGTACCACTGTTTAACTCTTTAACTCGCACCCCCATTTAAGCATCTGAGCAAATAATTATTTTCTAAAAGCACGACTGAAGCGACTGGGAGGTAATACTGCTCGCAACATCTTGGATCATAGTTTTCCTTTTTCATTAGCATGGCAGAGGCGCGCTAAATCAACACAATCTACAGAGCGCCGAACGCATTGTATTTTCACTTGAAATATCGCCTCGCTAGCAAAAATCCTGTAAAAATTGATTACGCACTGAAATTTTGTCGTCTAGAAACCGAAGTTCGACCCGTCTGCCTTGCAACTCCTCCATTGCTTGTGCAGTTGATGAACAGTACGTGATACCCAAATCTGAAACTCTGTGAAGTACTATGTAAACAACAAAAAAAAATACACGGCACCGAAACAAATGAAATGATAAATAGGATGCTGAAGAAGCAAAAGCGCTAAAATAATCTAGTGTAACCATTATCTGAACTTCGTCTGGGCTCTTCTTTTTTCAGCCTGCCACGTGGTCCTTTACTCTTGGTGCTACAGCTCGCAGTCTCATACTTGTGTAATTATAACATGGCAAAGATACAGCATTACCGATGTGCCAACGGCAAAACAATACAAACGGAAATATGGCAACAGGGTGAATAAGTGAGGGTAAGATAATACGTAAGAGATCCTTAGAAACGGTAGATAGTTTTGTCCCATGCTAGTGGAGTAATAAGATGCGTAAGTGTAACACAAAATACAGCAATAATAGCACAGGAAGCTGACATATGACAAGACACATGTGAAGTTGTAATAACAGTAGAGTGATGTTAACATATTAGAAGAAGCATGTGGGTTTACAATAAGGTAGGAATATGAAAATATAACTCACTAGAGATGATTTCAGGATTTTGTCTCATGTAAAGCATGAAAAGCTGCTCTTCTTCGGAATACGAATGGTCAGTGATTCCTTCCAAAGTGTACTTCGGCTCGTCATGAAAACCTACACGAACGTACCGTTATCTACTGTTTGAGCAGCTTTCCTCACATATGATGTTATCCTCTTAATACCGAATGAGGCGAAGCTTTCTTGTTTTTTTTTTCGCATTGATGGAGTGATGCCTTTATTATTCTCCAGAACCCAGAGCACTTTCTACATCTCTCATACCTATGGTTGTAGCATTTGTCATCTGCCACGAACTCCAAAAGCAGAGTGTGAAGACTATACACCATGTAAATTTTAAAAAATCATGCAAAGTGAGCCTAATTCCTAAACTTCGCCCAGATCACAGATTTTACGGCACAAGGTGGTGCCTACATTAAGAGATTGGGGTTAAACTGTGTCATGAGGGTGTTCACGGTGATCCAACCGCAGACAAGATCCTCCAAGGGTGAGAAGGTTTTCAATATCTCTATTCAGCTAAATGTATGCCTATGCCAGAGCAGAGGTCAGGATCCAACGTGGCCTAGGGAATAAAAGACGTTTTGCAAAATTGTATAGCTTGTCATGAATTTTGGGCCAACAGAGCCCAGGGCAGGTTTCATGACCTTAGAGATTAGAGGAATCTTTATTGGTAACTGTTAAGGTCGCTCAATAATTAACGAAAGTAACGAATCTTTTTTTTCAGCCTTACTTCCAGTGTTCTCATTGCTGAGAATGAGCTAACCTACACTGTGGTATTCTCTGTGTTTTTCACTGCTTTGCTTTAGCAATTAAGCTAACGCAGCGTCAGCGAGAGAATCCCGTCAAAATACTTCTTGAAACTAACTAGAATTTATTAGAATTAATTAGAACTTCGCTGATTTAGAACACGACGATTTTGGACGCGAGAATTTTTAACCAATCGAAATTAGAACTTACCCTTAGAGGAAACAATGTGCGATCGATTTTCATTGTCATCAAAAAAGATCCCATCCTTCTGAAGCTAAAGAGTTTGTTTAAAGTAAATAAACAAAATGAAAGAGCGGAAAAAACACCTTAGGCTTTACTGAGTGTGATGAGGCCCGACGAGGTATCATTCCGTCAAACGAGTGTTTTTTCAACAACTCTGTTGTACGTGAACAGGCATCAGAAATCTTGAGTCCTGAGGACTATATAATTAACAGGATGAGGAAATGACCATATTGATGGATATCATCTTCTACCTTAGCTATTCTGTACTTCTACGACCATTTCTAACTATTATCGAAACGCAAAATGTGCTTGACAGATGGAAAAAATCGAAGAAACAGTTGCAATTTTACGTTTATATGCAAAAGAAAAAAAAAGTGAAAAGAAGCCACAGTCACTCCGACGTATTAGCAGAGAGGATCCGATAAAAAAGCGAGCAACAAAGGCGATTCTCACCCCTGCTTGGCTCAACTTCTCCTTGCGTTTCAAATCGTTCTCGCGTTTTTGCTATGTTCGCAATGGATTCCTTGCTGATCGATTGACGAATTTTCCTGCGGTCATACCTAAAGGAGTTTGTCTAGAGAGGATTTGAAGAATTCTGCAGAAGAGTAGGAATCTGTGGTCTACAAAACATGTGGTAAAAATGCAAATAACTATCCCGAAGCCAAGGGTGCGTGTGGGCAGTGGTCGGAGGCGCCCTGCAACACACGTGGAATCGGTCCCAGCACCCTTGGCCCACAAAGCCTTCCATCCCTCCGCAGTCTATAAATTGGTGTCACGCTTGTCTGGAAGAATAGCAGCACTGGCTCGATACATCGGTAGGCCATCGCGAGTTATTGTAAAGGTTAGATGTGCATTCAATCACCTCTAACGATGCTTCATGAAGTCGAATGCATGGCGCATCCCTCAGGGAATGATCAACTCCGAGAGCTTTATTGTTTATCCCTTATCCCGAAACCACGACTAGTTTTCCCCGAACGCTGATCTTTGTGCTTGTTGAAGCATCCTAATATTTTTTACTTTGCTCTTGAAAGCTTGCCTTTATTAAGCACATTAAAGATATAATTGCATCATTGCGTGAAAAATAAACAAACCTATAAAATTTGTTTTCAAGAATGAGCAAAGATTTTCCAAACACGACTTTAATAGTTACTAATTTTCCTAACGAATTTTGGAATTCTTTAAAGAAAGGATTCTTCCCGAGATTTTTTAATGTTTTGCTTTTGAGCCACTTTAACTCACCATGGATGTACGTTCAGCTGAATAGTCAAGGAATCCAGACTTTTGCCCTTATGCAATCGCCGAGAAGGCTCGACTTGTTGATGCATGTACGCCTGAAGTTATAAATATTCTACGCTATTTTCAAAAATCCGGCTTTAATCTTATCTTAGCAAAAAGAAGAATAGCAAAGCCGAGCTAAATTATGCTGAGATATGAGCAAAACACTGAACCTCAGATGATGTTTGAATCATCGATTACCCTTTCCTGGGCTCAATGTTATCTACGGCACCATCTTGTCCCTTACTTTGCGCCTTCTTCTCAACTAGTTTTTATCCTGACGGTGCCATTAGCAGTCACTCATCAACGGAAATGAATATTCAGTAATATAAAGAATAAACAATGTTTTGTTAGGCAATGGTAGGTAGGGCACGTAGGTACACAAGCACGGACGGTACAAAAGCACAATGGTGATGATTTTGAAGTGATGGTCCGGATCCTAGCCAGAAATCAAAAACACCCAACGTGCGAGACTCTTGAGGAGTTTTGGTTAAATTTCGAAAGCCCACAAATGAACTAAAAAGACAAATGCCTCACTATTATCACACGTGAACTGGGGCCTTATTTCACAATGATTTTCTGACATGGGTGGGTCTCACTCATCATCCCACGTGAACAACGCGCGGGTGATCTCACACGTGACAAAACGATGAGTAGTTTTTGAAGCAAATGACGTTCATTTATACTTTAGATCTTCGTTAATACTATGGATTTTTCGCCGAATCATAAGACTATTACTACATTGAATAAGTCCAGTTTCTGAACAAACGAAGTTGTCGAAACGTCAGCCATTGATGAACAATAGCAACAAAGACGACAGCCTATACCGACCTCACACCAGCCCAACAAGGGCAGTTCGTAAGATCATATATATATATATATATATATATATATATATATATATATGATCTTACGTGTATATATATATATATATTGATTTCATATGCTGAAGTTTATAGAAAGTCGCTCTATTGAATATTTCGTTCTATTCGCGAGTTTACACGAAGCTGTTGTAAAATTTTTATTCAGCTAACGTTTGGCACTTCCCTTCATTTCGCACGTATTTTCTATGCAACACTTTTATTTGAAGTCGCCTGTATCACCTGCATTCTAGGATCCATTAAGGTCTAAACTGTTCAAAACACAATAGATCGGATCTCTGTGTATCAGAATCCGTCGCGTTTAGACTCTGATACGTAGAGATCCGATTTATTGCCTTCTGAACAATTTGGACCACCTGTAGCCCCGTGGATCGTCGAGTGACTCGAACGGGCGGCAGTAAATTTTCCATTTTTCCCTGTCGCGTGCATGAGCAGCCCAGTGGGTCCTGCTCGCTCTAGGGATTCGTCGAGCATCATACCTTTCTTCTAGACTCTTTGTGAAGAACTCTGACTATCGAGTCGGCGGTTTCCTGCAGTGCGTTTGACATCCCAAAGAATCCAGTCGTTAACGGCTTTTGCCCATCGGTTGTCATACGCATTACGTGTTCGGCCTACCTTACCTTCGACTGTTTGGCGTACGGAACGGCACCTTTGGTTTTTGATCGTTGACGCAGGTCGGAGCTTTTTTGAAGTCAGTGACCAAAATTAGAACTTTCAAGGCATCGACAGCAAAATTTAAGTTTTTCAAAAAATCCAACAGAAGAACGGCAGTTCCAAACATAAATGACACGTTGAGAAACAACATTGCAAAACAACTTGAAATACATCGATCAATACGGACTAATTGCACAGTTGCACATTCGTGACTATTTCAAAGAGAGGTCGTAAAAGCGAAGAACCAACCTTGTCAATCTGTGCAATTCGCTCGGTTTCTCTCATTTTTTGCAGTCTTTCTTCGGGAACGGTACTGTCCGGGGGAATCTCAACGTTATTCGATGCGACCAGAGATGCTGAAAGTGCGTCCGTCGACCGCCATCGCGGAAAGCCGTATGCTTTCTCTGGTACAGAGGGCTTTGTTCTTTTCTCAAATAGAAAAAACAATAAACAAGAAAGAAACTGCATGCAGTCACATGCTTGAGAATAGTACAGGCTGTCGCGAAAGTCGAGAATGTATACAATCAAAGCGTTCTAAGGTGACGGCCTGAGTCTCAGTTCATTAGAAAAACTTACTTTATCGCTTTGATGCTCAGCTGTATGAGACTGCCAAAAGTTACGGATGTTTGATGAAGCTGCGCACATCACCAGTTCATCTCAGAGAATTTGTCGTTTGTCGAAATACAGCAGGTTCAACCCTACAAAGCACGTTTGAGCTCAGCTTAGACTTTAAGGTTAGATTCCCAACGAAACAGACGAGTACTCTCTTGAAAACTTAACTAGTAAAGAGTTCTTATTGCGAAAATTTTTTAACCTTAAAACGTTAATTTTTGTTAGAGCACAGAAAACACTTTGAGGAAAACAAACATACATAATTGAAAAAGAGCGATATGAAAAGCGGTGAAGTTTCCAGTCATTGCAGTGTACGACATTCGAGTTGTGGTTCTGAGTTTGACGCCAACGTTGTGTGGAGGGAAGGAGAAAAGGCTAACATCTACATGGACAAATAAGTGCCCCACAAATTGGAAATTTAATGGGAATCTTTAAAAAAATCACTAAGGGAAATGAGCAAAGCTCCCAAGAGCAACCGACATCTAAATAACATTAACCTCAAAACCATCTCCCAATCGTTTGAATTTTCGCTGTCCGCTCTTCTGTTCCTCAAGTTTTCCTGCCTTCAGTTCCTCTTAGCACATGAGTTGAACATCCACGCTTCGCCTTCGACGTATACTTTGTTTTAATCGCGAAGTTCCAGTAGCTCCATATTTAACACTTGACGACAAACTGGAGCTCCATGGTCGACGACCGGCAGATAATGTTCATGATTACAAACAATGTGATTTCAGTACATAAGCAATGAAACCACAAGTGAACACCTGGAGATGGAACCAATCAAAGGGGTGATTTGAGACTTGTAGATAAATGAGCCAAAGCCTTCAATCGAATGAAAAAATGCTTAGGGAGCTTGGGAAGGAAAAAGTACTGGATTTAAAAACATACTAGTGCCTAAGAAGTCCACAAAAACCATCATTATCACAACAGTTTTTAATTATCACGACGATTTCAGGAACATTGCAGGAGTACTTTGGAAGAATTTTTCCTATGTCAAAGGCTTATTATGTTAGGATACATTGTGCAATATTCCAAGTGTACTCCCTAAAGAAAGGAGACGGTTAGGGAAACTGAAAACACGAATACCAAAGAAGAAACTCTGCTGAGATATATTCTTGTTGAGCAAACGCGAGGTGTTACATTATTCGTTACTCCGTCAAAGCTGGCATTTCGGCAGTATCGCCTTCTTTAGAGCGCGGAAGGGTATAGTATGGTCTTCTTTAATGGAAGACGAGTAAAAACGGTGGGCTTTTTGAGAAGCTGTTGACCATGTGATTGCCATATAGATTTCTATCGTTTTGTATGTGGTGTTAGAGCGTTTGACATAGTAAATTGTCTATCAGTATACCATTACAGGCTTTGAAGAAGGCGATACTGCAGAAACGTCAGCCTCAACGGAATAAAGAATAAAGTAACACCTCGTGTTTGCTCAACAAAAATATCGAGAACTACTTGATCAATGTCGAGCTTAATAGAAAGTCGATCATAGAAATTATTACAAGACTCTACTGAATATTTAAGAAGGCGTGAAGCGCAGTGGTAGTGATGCTATTAGTCATGAGTACGGTTCGGGACCGAACGGTCCCGTGCTGATAAAGCCCCTCACCTCTTTCAGGTCGGGAGACTGGTGCTAGATTTGTCTCGCAACACTTCATTTTCTGGATTCCGGAAGGAAGGGGAATGCTCCAACCCGGTAACCTTAGAAGACCAGAAACCATCGATTCGAACAGCATTCCACGACATGGAAGATGAAGTGAAAATCCTCAAGCGCTAGCCCAAGCCATATGTAAAAGTTAGAAGACCTTTGTGAATGATGGATGCAAGGAAAGGAACGGAATGAAGGAAGTGCTGGGATCCCCGCAGTTGATGTGAATTCAGGTCAAGTGTATGAAAAGAAAAACCGTGGTGTATTATAAATGTCTATTCAGGCAACAACACACACGTTTTCTCCATTAACATTAGTCGCGTAGTGGTCGAACTACTTGTGAATTGTCCAGAGCACTTGGTTGCAACCACTGCACCATTGATAAACACCGCCCTACCCTTTGCCTCCGCGGAATAATGGACCGCACACTAGATAACGGAAGTCAACCAATCTATTCGGGTGTTTTATTCTGCATTCACTGGCACTGTACCCTCAGCAGATTCTATACATTGCGCCAAAGTGCGACGAACCGACGGATAGTTTTTGTTTGCGTTGTTTCCCTGGAAGTCCTAATGGGAAACCCCTCGAACCGGTATGAACGTCTACGCGAATCAGAGTTTCCGGCTTGCAACTATTGTGAGAGACAAGTTGCCGAAGCTTATTCAGCTACTTCACTTGGAGCTCTGGTGTTTGATCATGATGCCGATCATACTACAGGTTAAAATGAAGCCTTTGTGAAATAGACTCCGGAAACAAGCACAAAGACGCAGAAGCTCTGCAGTGATTCTTTGCCGACTCATTGTAACTGCAACTGAAGAGTACATTATGAAAAAAAGATGTAAAAAGCGTCCGAATATACGGAGGTCATTTGAAGATAGATACCAGAAACATCTCTGTAATCTTGAAGTTAAGAAAAATATCTAAGGGAGCATCACCCCTCGTTCATTTTCATTGACGAACACAACCAACCTCAGGTGTACGCTGTCATCTCGCATTCTTCCTACTTACAACTATCTAAGTAGAAAATTCTGAATAAAAAATTCTTGTAGGAAAAAACTCCCAAGAAAAGAAATGTTTATGACGGAATAATTTTTCGAAAAATCAAACATACGCGGAATTTTCGTTTTGAACTCTGTGTAGGTTCGAGTCTTGACCTTTTCTCACATTTCAATGCCCCCGTCTCTCATAAAACCTAAAGAAGAAAACTCTTCACTCAATAACGCGATGAAAAGAATTCCTAGTATTCGATTAAAACTTTCTTTTAAAGTGGCTCCAGAAGAAAAAATAAAGGAGAAATTAGACAAAGCCTATGAAAAATGCCATCAATTGTTAAGTAGTCTACCGTGGCAAAAACAGAGAATTCGATCAAATTTGTGAGGAACCAGATTTTCAATAAACTGCTGTAAGGTGTAGAGGATTGAATTTCCACTAACAAGTGTAAAACACTACAGAAAATTGAAGGCAAAACTCAATAAATCAATAATCAATAAACTTCAGAAGTTTGCAAGCGTTCGAAGACAAACAACCGCCGCACTCGTGAAGGGCTTCTGGCAAAATCAACACTAGGACCGCTCAAACAGGTAGAGGGTGTGGGAGAGCCCACGAGCCAGTTCTGAAGTACTACATATGCGAGTTGACCTAAATATCGTCGTTATCACAACTACAACTCTAGTCTAGAAACCGACCCTTATTTAACCCCCACCTAAGTATTCAATACCTTCTTGTATTACCGAGCTGACAGGAGATTAGTATAAGATATTTATTCGGTCAACGTGCCTACGTTTTCTTCCTCTTCAATCTTACAGATGTATTACTGCGATACGTACCAGCTAGTATACCACCGACATCTGCCGGATGAGGATGACTTCTGCAGGAAAGAGCAGATCATAGTGCATAGCAGCAATAGACCAACATCTGTTCTGTACAAAAAAAGCCGTAGGGTGAGATTCTTCATTCAATCGATGCTCCACTTCATTGAGTTAGATTCGGTGCAACCAACAGCCACATCGTGATGGCGACCACTTGTCGATCATTGAGTCGGAGCGATTCTGCTCTAATGAAGACAAAGACGTCGAAAAGTTAGCCGAAGAAATATGTCATATCAACCTATTGCCAGCTCAATACTCTAAAAAGGTATTAAAACTCAAATGTGCCGTGTAATTTTTAAACTGATTACGACAATAAAGTTTTTACTAGAATATTTCCGTCTTAAGTGTTTAATTTCGATTTGATTAGGAAGTGAGTTATACAGAGGAAATTGGAGAGCCTCAGAGGTAGAACTGGGGAAATTTATGGTGATAAATATTCAGTTTGTAGAATTTGAAGTCTAGAAAAATTGGTGAACAACATGAAACTGAAAACCTGTCGTCAGATGTTCACCGTATAAAACTTCCTTGTGTTTTCTTGAAGTCTCTGATTTCTCTTCAAAAGTTTCATCGGTGTGGAAATCCTAAATGACATCGTTCCCATTGTAAATCTCTGTGAAACAAAGCAATAATAAATATTCTAGGTGGCATTGAGAATGCAAGGAGTCTACACAATGGTCGAATCTACAGAGGCTCTCCTTAGGTCCTTTTCTCAAAGGTTGTCGAAAGTTATAAAAATCGCGAAAACTTTTTGAGCGCCTGGCTAATAACTTGTTTGTCGTGGCTACTGTTTCATTTGTTATTCCTGGATTTTCTTTTCCCTTGTGGCATCGCATCTCTAATGTACCTCACAGTCATCGATGTTATCACTCACTCCGTCCCCCTTTCTCTCTTCCTCATACAAGTGACACTCAGAATTAACTACAGCGAGTTCCTTACTACTCTCACTCCTTTCGACTAAGGCCACTGGAATCAGTTACGGTGTCGGTATGCAACAAACATTTCAATTTTTAACACAGCCAGTTAAGCAAAGCAGTTATGTATATATATTCGAAAGCCCAGGTAGGAGTGAAACAATGTGGGAAATCGATGCCATCGTGACTGACAGCATAACCACTAACTAGCTGGAAAATGCTGACAGCCTAGGAGTGGCCCAGCGCTGCTCCCAGACTCCAAGGAAAGGAAATCCTGCGAGGACAGAAAATTGATGTTTAACTGAAAATTGTATTGGGAACGATTTTTTGTAGTTTCTAAGAACAAAAAAATCCAACCATTCAAGAGTCGATCATGGTATAAATGCACGTATCAATTACGCTGCCACGACCACAGGTGGTGTCGTGCTTTTTACAAACTTTTCGCTGCATTTTTACTCGAACAAGTCGGCTAAATGGTCTGAATTGCTTTCTTTCTATTACATTATCTTTTTTTAATATGGCGAAATCTCGCTCATGAAGTACTTTAATTGAGGCCTCTGCGAAAAAAAAACAGTAAATGAATGCATTTATGACACATGAAGAGGGCTACCACTCTAGAACTCTAGAAGAAACAGTTCTTCGTTGTGCCTGAGTGAACTCTCCTTTAAAACTATCAGAACTGCTATAATCAGAACTCCTCGTCAAACAAAAAGGCTTTCATGTTTTTGTCATCACTGGTAAGCAGAAAACTTCTTTCGCCCGTACTATTGACTTAGTGCCGCTTAAGGATCAACAAATCATCTAGCGAGATCCTGGGTTGAACGTGTTGAAATCGTTCATGCATACGGTAGTGGAGCTAACAACATCTGTTCAAATACCGTTGACAAAGGCACTAACATCTAAACGCTTTCATTGGCTTCATAATGACAAAATTCAAAGGCTAACACATTTTATAAGCATTTTATCTTACACAGCGTGAGGAGATCCATTTTCCTTAGACAGTCTAACCGTTTCAGAGAAACATAATTTATCTCAATATTGGCGATGGACTGAAGAGTATTACAGAAACGTAACGTACAGAAAGTGTATGGAAATCCAAGTCAGAAAGTCATGCAGCGTTGTCAGCAGATCCTTAAGCTGAGTTATCGTTGGGCAATGCATTCGTATTGTGCGGCAGGACTGATTCTTTAGGAGTCATTGCGCAGTGGTTAGACGTGGCCAGCACTAGACACATAGTCGTTGTTTCGACCTCGCACGCCAAGTTAACCAAAGCCATCGCCCTTCGAAATCGGCAAATAGTTGCCAGACTTACTTAGGAGGGTAGAAACACTAACATTGATACGTCATTAGATTCTATGAAGGGAGTGGATAAGGTGATCATTTCATTTAGTGACCTCTACGGTGCTGATAAAGTCGAATTCATAGCGCATTCTTGAGCGATTGATTAAGAACGGATGCTTCACCTTCTTTCGTTGCATTGCCGGTGAGATTGAAATTTGACTGTGTTCGGAATCAGTGAGAACTTCTCAGCATCCGGCCGCCAACTGTTTCGATGGGTAAGATGCCTTCTATATAGGACCGATCGAATAATTACCAAGGGTTCACTAAGAACCAATAGAACTCAAGAAAAAAAAACTGCGACTAGATATTGAGCGAAGGAAGAAAAACAAGAGTTGCTATAACGTATAATAAAAAACTGCAATAACAAAGCAAGCCGTTATTTGCAAAACCTCCTGGTAGGTTATTTCAAAATATATTGTGAAACATGAAAAACGGCATTTTTATGTAAACGATGTCTCAAGGAAAAGTGGATACCCTAAACTGATGTCGATTCAAAAAAAATTACAAGTTCAGAATTTCCGTCCCATGTTTTAGTTCGATCTAAAGACTGGAAGATTTGTTCTGCTTACTTTATCTAGAAACCTGTGCTTTTGGACGATGCATACCGTCCATAATTGCAAACAGTACCTCTCAGAACTGAGGTCGCACTCGTCAACCACAGCAGCGAAATCTATTTCGTCCACGCACTTTTGCACAACAACGCCTATCTCTTGCCACCGTAGATTATCTTCCAGTTGACCATCACTCGCTGACATCGTCAATCTTCAGTTTTCTTCTCCTATCACAAACTGTCCAATGGTCCAGCCTACAATTTCTTCGTTTTCTGCCTAAAAAAGTAAGGCAAATGAGCTCATTATTAAATTCTAGGTACTCCCTAATAGTTATAAGAAAAAACTAAACATGATCTAATGAGGAAAATTTTGTGCCTTAGCATCGATGTTCCATTCAAAACGACTCCTCATACGTGTTTGAATAGGAATGTCTTGTTCATTCGAATCTTTCTAAGATATCCGCTATTTATCCAACTCTCCGGTAAATTCAGCTGTTTGTGAATTTGAAGCCGGTCATAGAAAAGACAAGCATAAAACACACAACATAGTCAAATCGAGTCCAGAACAGGCGGGACTTTCGGCGCTAAACGTATCTCTTCCTCGACAAAAAGTCGCGATGAATTGGGTGCGTCCAATCTAATTTTTCATTAAAAATATCATCTTCTTATTGTTAAACTGATTGCTGAGTGTTGTTAGAACTATCTTATCACCAATATCACTTTCCACACGCAAATAGTGTGTAGCCTCAGTCTTGAATTAACTGATTTCTGATGATCGACACATGCTTCGTCAAGCCACTTTTGATTTTCTACATTTTAGGCGTATTGAAAGTAACTGTCAATCAGATCATCTGTTAAGAATAAGAGCCCTGAAGTGGAGAAACCGGGTATATGGATCTAAGAAAAGAGTTAGATTCTTGAAACACAGCATGGCAGTCTTCTCAACCAGTGGACCTGTTGGCCCACGTGCTAAAAGTCTCGAAATTCATTTTAATGGTGCACTTACTCTGATCATAAAAATGGAATGTTTTTACATACAAATATAAAATCAAGAGGTTTGAATTGGCAGATCAAACCAACACAGACAGACATTCCTCCTGGTCTTTGGTTGAGACAACGCAAAACTCATGACATGTTTAGTGGCGTTGTTGAATTGCGATAAATGTAAACGCTACAAAATGGGGAAAGGAGGGAAATTCTGAAGACAAGAAGACGGGCTATATTGGGAAGGATTTTTCGAAGTTGTTGTTAGCCTCGCCTCAGTAGTTAACACAAACGCCTAAATAGGACTTTAAGGTCATCTGTTTGTACAGATTAATGTTTTCCTACTTTCCGTTTGCGAACGACGTATTCCAGAAGGGTTCCACCTATCTCAGAAACAATCCTCGATTAATAGAGATTAACAGAGAAAGGATATGGGTAGAATTTCGAGTTAGTCAGAGACCGACTTTCATAAATGATACAGATGAGGGTGCAAAGGCCTTCGTTACCGAGTCATGCCGCTTCTTTGCTGCCAATCAGAAAGTGTTAATTGGTAAAATGGGCTATGAAATTGTAGATGGCTTTAGCCCTATTACAATGAATTTTCTTTAAATTCTAGTCTTTGTCCTCGTTGTCCTAAAAAACTTGACTTTCGCGATGTATGACATTCATACGAGAAAGAATGGAATAATGGAAGGAAGAATGCTTTGCCCTTCTAGAAACACAGAGACTATCATCTACGCATGAGCGTATTGTTCGAGTGCACAGACAAAGGATAAGAAGGATAAAGCTCTCGGCGTTGATCAATGCCTGAAGGATGTGCCATGCATTCGACTTCATTAAGCATCATTTGGAGGTGATTGAATGCATATCTGACGTTTACAATGACTCGCGATGGCCTATCGATGGATCAGGCCAGTGCTGCTATCCTCACAAACAAGCCTGGTACCACTTTCCGACCTCGGAGAGACAGAAAGCTTGCTGGGCAATGGGCGCGGGGATCGATTTCACGTGCATTGTAGGGCGCCTCATACCACTACGCCACACGTGACTGCAGAGATACAATAGCTAATAAAATATTTGGTGAAAATGGTCTAGGAAGGCTGCCGCAATATAAAAGAAAAGTACAGAGCCCAGCTTCTCAAATAGTCTTATTGTACTACATAATGATCGTTTCACTCTACAACGTCGAGCGCTGACCTAAACATTAAGGCGATCATACTTCCGGTTGTACTGGACGTGATTGAAATCAGATCAATACAACACTTTTGTTGTCCTACACCTACTACATTCGCACATTTCCTTTAAAAGGCTGTCGTTACGCTGTTCTTTAAATAACAGATTACATCAAACCCTGTGTGATAGCTATGCGATCGTAATTTCTATGAGGCGAGGAACTCATGACGTGCAGTAATAATTGAACAACGGAACGGATGCCACTCCTATAGAAGAGATCCTACCACAACATATCAGTGGCGTATACCTCGTCGTTCAGGCTTTCATAACCCATCTTAAGGAGTCGCTTCACTTCTCCTTACTATTCTCCGTCTTCAATTCATAGGTTACTTGGAAACTTGGATGGCCCATCCTCACTGGTTGTGCGAGCCCCAGCACAACTTGTTTAGCCATTTTGGTTTCCTGGAATCCCGAGGTCAGCCTGGCCAAAGTTTGCCCCAAGTCTTCACCACCACAGGCAGCCGCAGCCCTTGTGGGTCAGAGATAGACTTGCCACCATGCGCCTAATATGATACCAGGACGGTGGTGGATCCCGGTATTGGTTTACTCTTAGTTAGGTTTCCTAATGGAAGCGCCGGACTCCTTTTTAGCTTGGGAGACCGTGCCGGGGGATGAATCTCCATGCTGTACATCGCAGCCCGACGACCAGGAGCACCTCCCAGCCACGATGAGGAGGTAAACCGTTGCGAGAAACTCATAGGCTATCATTAGTTAATCAACTACAATCACCAATCTCTATAGCTGATGACTGCGAACCAAATTCATTCCATTCTTGAACCAAAGAACTATAAAGCTAGAAATCCTTCTGGAAGCCCAGTAAAGAAAAACACTCGGTTAGTAAAATTAAAACTGGAGACTGAAATAGATAAGTGGAAGCCATCTTGCTAAGTTGTTTTCTACAATGCTCATCCCCATAGGAATTATTGTTTAATAAGGAAGCTTGATGCTGGACACGGGATAAATACTAAGATCGAAAACATTCGTACAAACAAAAAATGGTCACTGCTTAGTATCTGTATAATGGCATTATGGATCCAAAGATATTTCCGGAAATACTCTACTCGAAATCTATTCCTATATAACTGGCATATAGTTCTATCGATTTTTTTTATTAGCTGAGAGACAGGCAAAGCGAAGGACCCTGATGGTGTGGTGGTGAAGTGCGCTGCTCCCCGGTAAGGACAACAGCGCGTGTTCGTGCCCCTTTCTTCTTCAATTAAGAAGTTCAGGTCGCATGTCCAAAACCACCGAGGAGTATTTGATTACGAAAGTTTAAGAAAAGAGGAATAAACCTAGATTACATTACAAAACATCTAACCAATTTGTAGTGAATACCATCTGCACGAGACTTCTCCAAGAAAACTAACAAGGGCCTACCAACAATATACAGTTGCCTGTTACTCTGAAAACCCTGCTATTCTACGATGCTACCTCTAATTGTTCTATCGGTTTCATGGCGAATCCTATATTCTGTCGTCAGCATTTATGGACATAAATAAGATTAGTGCTACAACCTGTCATCATGTTTACTTTATAAAGGAGAAGTTTCGAAACCATTTCACATTTCTAGCTAGACGTTAAAATCCCTGGTAGGAAAAGCCAGCACGACTTTTACACTTCGAGTTGCATTCAATGCATAGACGGTCAACTTGCCTATAAAAGATGGCGAAAGCAATCATCATCTGACTTTCTGATCTGCTTGTCGATTGTGTTCTCCAAGCACTTCGCGAAAATTATCGCACGGCACAGACTGAGTTCCCGGACCAATTGAGCAGGAAAGATTCACCATGCACTGTGGATTCTGGATCCAAGCCATAACAAGTATTTTAAAAATCTATCCAGAATACCACCTGCTTCTTGTTCTAAACTTCTCGAACACGAATTCATGGAAAATTTCGAAATGGACAGAATCCATTCAGTGGTCGTCGAGAAGGAGTGGTGCTGTTCTGTACAGAAACTATTTTGAATTACTGTGTAAGAAACCACAAACTAAAGCTCTTCCATCTAATCCCTACCATATTCAGCGAGAAAATGGCTCTAAAAGGCGGCACCACTATTCCGAACTGGATAATTGAACTAGTCCTTTGTGACGAAAACACATATTCACTAATGAGAAATTCCTATCAAAACTTCGATTTGTTCGTAGGATCAGTTCTTTTCGAGCGAATCAAATACGATGTTCAATGGGCTCGACAAGCAAAAAAGAATAGGGCTTTAAAAAAAACTCGCACTACAAACGGAAGAAAGTGCGTGGTTTTCTGACTACAAATACCCTGTCATACCTCAACATGGAAAACGACATGAAGAAAGAGGTATGGTTAGCAGAAGCAGTAGGAGCGGCGTTCAGACCTTCCTACGAGTCTATTAACTGGTGGAACCCGCATCTTGTTTGGTGGTGGTGGTGCTGCTGCTGTTGTTGTTGTTGTTGTTGTTGTTGTTGTTGTTGTTGTTATTGTTGCTGATCAAGAGTCGCTGAGCCTCCTAGTCATGTACAACAAGAGCGAATATTTTAGCGATCAATTAAAACCTGTTGCATTCACAGCTGTTAAAGAAAATGTGCCACGGAATAATATAAGCAGTTCCACCACTTCTAACGAATAACCATGTTTGTACCCAGTTATAAAATAAACTGGAAAATTTAAGCATACCCAGAGGATGTTCACTGAGCGACAAAGACTGTGGGTGGCGTCCATAAACGGGTAATAGTCCAGAAAAAAAATCCCTACTTGCTGGGTTAGCACCCATGGCGAGGAATATTCGAGAAATGTTTCGTTCTTTGAAAACTGAAGCGAAGAAGAAGTCGTTCAGTGGTTTCTGGTTCCATCATTACAATGAAGAATTCTCTCCACCATTTTCGATCGATGCAATTCTTCTATACATCACCGCCTACACTAGTCCTTTATAGTTTATACATTGTCGGAAGATTTTTTAACCTTACGATTTCAAACACAACCACATTCCAGTTCACATTCAACAGGATCAATTTAGACGAAAATCGTTAAGGTATGCGCATTCTTCTCACAAGGCTCAAGCTTAGCCTCAAGTCAACCACTGTGAAACACAGATTTCCTGACGTTAGTAAACTAGTTTTTCTTATCGTCGACCTTCGCTGTTCGAAGTTAGGAGCGGTTGATAAAATCTTTCCCACAAGTTTGTCAATTCATAGATCTATCAGGTTGTTGCAACATATGAGATGTCCGATTTTACTGCTTTAATTTTCCGTGCAGTTTTTTAAACAAAAATTTTGTTCTTTATGTGTGTTCAATGTGTATTTTTAAAGCACAAGGTCTGCTCTTTCTATACTGTTTTCTTCCAAAATTTATTATTCCTACATTTTTATAGGCTCTGACTTTAGTATGAAACAACGTCATACTCGTGTCGCTTTTTTGTATTAGTGGATATGTGGACCGGCAGGAGCTCGGAATATGAATGCCGCATTTGGAGACGCTTTGATAACGAACGCACCACTCGTCGTTGCTACATAAAGTTTGAATCTGAGGACGAGAGCCCTGTAAACGACGAGCATGGTAGGCCAGAAATTAAGGTTAGCGATGAGGCACTCGTACTCTAATGGAATCAAATATACGTCAAACGGTCCGAGAACTTACGACAGTGCTCGAAGTCAGTGCTATGAGCATTTCACGTCACTTACAGCTAATTGGTAAAGTTTAAAAAAGTGGACAAATGGGTTCCACATGAACTCAGCGAAAAGCGAAAAACTCAGCTTTTAAAAATTTGCAATTCACTACTGACTCGCAACGATAGCGATCCATTTGTGAATCGCATTATACCTTGCGATGAAAGGTGGATATTGTACGATAGTCATGGCCGTTCTGCACAATGGCTAGACGCCTATGAGAACCCACGACAGATGTCTAACCGTGTCTGCATCCAAAGAAGACAGTGGTTTCCGTTTGGTGGTCAATGGCAGGGATCATTCACTGCAAATTCTTATGACTGGACGGAACGACTACGTCAGAAAAGGATTGTGTTCAAATCGAAAAATGCATCAAAAACGACGCATCAAGCAGCGGGCAGTGGTCAATAGAAAAGGACCAATACTGCTTCATGAAACGCAAGACCGCATGTTTCCCAAGTGAAATCAAGAAAGCTGAATGAAATGCACTACGGAACTTTACCAAATCCGCCTTACTCGCCAGATTTGTCGTCAACGGTCTTTCACTTTTTAACCATCTGGACCACCTTCTGACGGAAAAATCTTCAACGACCAAATGACCGTTAAAAATGCCTTTAAACAATTCATCGACTAGAACTAGAACCGATAATTTTTATATTAATGGAATCGCAGAATTTGTCTTTATTGGGGAAACTGTTGCGAATTCAATGGTGCTCATTTGGGTTAAATTTAAATTTCCATTCAAAATCAGACATTTCATATGTTACGACATAATAACAAAATCGTGTTTGCTGACCAAGAGGACAGTGAACTATAGATGAATACACACAGAATGACAAATTATTTTCAACGGGGACTCATAACAACAACAACGGTGCGGTATAAAAGAGTGCTACGGAGTACGATTGCCTCATTTGAGCGATGTTCGACTGAGAAAGATATGTCTCGGTAGCACGACGATAGAGCCACATCGAAAAGATGAAACTGTGGCCCATCAAATCGAATCACCTGCTCTGATGAAGGCAACGACGTCGAAACGTCTAGACGTGAGCCGAATGAAACATATACAACAACATTGTATAAGCTTAGTAATCCGAGAACATATTGATAACTACTGCTGAGGTTAAATGGCGGTTGGTTTGAAAACTAGTATTGCACAGTGTTAATTAATTTCACATCCCGCATTACCTCATCGAACTTGGAAATCGCAATACAATGAATGTACAAAGAAGGGGCTGGCGCAGTGGTAGCGACTCTGTTCATTTTGCTGGCATCGCAATCTAACCACGCGCTGATTCGATCCCGCACGAGACCCACTAAGCCTATCATCACTCCGGTGTCAGAAAATTGGTACCAGACTTGTCTGGAATATGCCCACTCTAACTCATTTGGGAACGGTCTTGCACGGCTATCCTGAAACTTCAGGGAAAGTGCACTCATACAACGTTGGACGACATTAGTAACGAAGATAAAGAAATCTTCAAACACGAACTTAATACAAACAAAAACGATGGAAGACCTTCGTGGATGGTGGATGCGACGGGCCTAATTGAAAGCAAGTAGTGCTATGATTGGCACAGTTTGATACACGTGACGTCGTGTCATGTACCATAATACAATAACAATATATAAACCCTGTTGCTTTATGCCGATCCGTTTACTCAGCTGACAATGGGTCTGAGCTGGAACCATAATGGATTAATAGATGCATGATCATACGAAAGGGCACGTGTGGCGCAGTGTCCAGAGGTGTCCCGCAACACACAGGTGGAATCGATCTCCGCATCCATGGCCGACCAAGCCTTCCATCCTTCCGGGGTCGGCAAATTGGTACCATACTTGTCTGGGAGGATACCAACACTAGCTCGATATATCGGTAGGTTACAGCGAGTCATTGTAAGGGCCAGACATGCATTCAATTACTTCCAAACGATGCTTAATGAAGTCGAATGCATGGCGCATCCCTCAGGGATTGATCGACGCCGAGAGCTTTATCCTTTTCTAATTGATGATCATCCGTGGATGTTAACTTACTAGTTCTGATAAGTACAGGTAAGACGGTACATGATGGTGGTGTAGAATGTAATCCTTTAACTAATCCAGAATTCTTGCAGCTGAACCTTCCATGTGGACAATATGAATTGACACCTCGCGTTTGCTCAACAAAAATACCTTCGTATGAAAAAAATAAAAAAATATGAAAAAAAAACAGGATCGACAACTCGACACGAAGGCGAAGCTGTCACGTCGAGGCGAATAACAAGCGAGGACCATCGACTCGGATCATCGGCTCTGAGGAAGACGAAGACGTCGAAACGTTAGCCGAAAATAAACATCATTATCAACCTCGTGTAAGCTCATCAAAGAAAGAATACATATTGATTAGTGGTACCGAGGTTCAGGGAAAGTTGTTGCTCAATTCATATTTTCATACGAAGGTATTTTTAGCAGGTAGCACGTTAGCCGAAAATAAACATCATTATCAACCTCGTGTAAGCTCATCAAAGAAAGAATACATATTGAGCATCAACTGACAAATTTACTTGCCAGTTGACAATGAAATCTTGGTTGAGAGTTTTCTCTGTTTGGTTATGGAGGTGTTTGGCCGAGTGTATTGCTGTCAACTTGACCCTTCCAGGCTCTGAGGAAGGCGAAATCCGCCGAAACGTCAGCTTGTGCGTAAATAAAAAAATAAAATAGCACCTCGTGCTTGCTGAACAGAAGTAGAAAGATATGACAAATTTACTTTCATGATGTCATAAACACAATAGAGACAAGTGATTTCCTTCGTATTTTTGTTGAGCAAACGCGAGGTGTTACTATTCTTTGTTCACGATTAAGCTGACGTTTCGGCGGATTTCGCCTTCTTCAGAGCCGCTTTCTATGAGGTTTCCACTTAGTGGATCAATGCCGAGGTTAATAGAAATTCGGTCGTGATAATAGAGACATATAGAGCTCATTTTGCCGATATGCGATGAGTTAAAAATTTTACAGAGGTGGTCTTATTATAACTGGCATGAGTAACTAATGTACGTCCTTTCGCACTGAAGCAACTGGCAAGCAAGACTTGCACATCCTTGTTCAGAGCGACGTAAATAACACTGTTGGAAACACCTAAATTGTTGTAATAAAGTGTTTTTCTGCAGGAAATCATACCAGGACTTACCGGCGCAGATCAATCCTAAAATATAGAATGGCCCGCTGATGACGGTAACACGTAAGCCAGTTTCGCAATTACACCAACAAAAACACTTGGAAGCGTGACAGACACCAAGTATATGAGGAGGACACCAGCGCAGTTGCGATTGGTTTAAATTTGAGAATAGAACTAAAACACGTTTCCACTGATGGGAGAAATGTAGTTTACCTGTTTGAATTTCTTTTCTCTCGACATCAAAGCACCAGCAGGTTGTGGTTTCTGCTGTATTGCTCGAATCTTCAAGAGGATTAAAGTCGACAGAACAATTATCAAAGCACCCATTACCTAACGGAGAACAGTTACATAATATACAGATGGTATTAAGAGAGCAAATTCACCATGTTGCTGATTCCCCAGTAGTAGAGGAACTTGGTAGTTAAAAAACCTCCAACAACAACACATCCCAGAATGCTGTTGGATTTTGAAAGTGAGAGTCTCAGGATGATATTCAAAACTCCAAAAAAAGTCCGACGAACAAGCAGAAGTTTGGTACGAGCGGGTGTACAGGCCACGAAACATGATTGGTAACCACAGAGCCTGAAGAAGCCTACACTTTACGGGGAAGCGATTTTGCCAGGTAACCTACCAGCATTCTCTCCACAGCAATAAATATGGTCAAAGCGAGGTTAATTTTCAGTTGACCGACAAAAGTCAGCCATTGTTTGGGCCAAATGCTTTCCAGTCACCTTCGTGATGCTTGATGAAGTCTAATACATGACGCATCTCTAGAGGATTGACCAACGCCGAATGCTTTAAGCTTTTCTCAATCCATCAATACTGTCATCGTCTGCTATGTACTCCATTTGTAATCCGATTCTTTACCATTTCAAGACGTTGCATTTCTTTCCACAATTGTCCTAAACATTAGTGGATCAAATCGTGCCAGGACCGCGGTGAATTACTTTCCCCACAAACCGACTATATCTCCTTCTGTTGTCACTTTGGCGCAAAATTTATTCCAATGTTTCGATGCTGTATTTTTTCCAACTTCGTGCGAGTCGTGGTTCAGGTTTCCATAAAGAGTCAGCCAACTCCGAAACGTGGGTAACGCTGTGCGCGTCACCTTCCACTAACGGGTTGTTTAGATGTTCTTCGTCGTGTGCAGCAAATCATGCATGATGCTGTTGTTCTTCAAGATGTCCGTCGTGGTCCCCAAGCGAACAACTTCAACGGACTTACGTCCATTTTCGCATTCATGCAGGTAAATTTCTTTCTCGGCTTATTCAGATATAGCAAACTGGACACAGGTTATCCTAAAGATGGCTAGAATATGCGGAAACTCATTGGAAAAAAGCGGAAATAGCGGTTTTAAAAACTGCGGACCAATAATAGCCTTATGATCACGATCAAGTTAACGTAAAGTACGTATTCACGTATGCGTGCATGGATGTGTTCTCGTTTGTGTGGAACTTATTCTAGAAGTCGATTCGTGCAAACGCTGGAAATCGAGGGACATGGAAGTATACAGAAGGTGGTTAGGAGTCTCCGTCAACAAATAAGCTTCCCTGTCTACCTTGGAAGAGACTGGCAGGCTACCTGCAAGTATACCCAACTCCCATGTGCAAAGCTTCCTACTTCTTGCTTCTTATATGATTTTTCCTCACTGAGCTTATCCGAAACGACCTGCATTAATCGATTTTGTTAATCAATGCTTTACTGCCATGACTTCACTACAGATATAGAGGGCGATATGAAAAACGAAAAAAAAATACCTTTTAGGTTGTAACACATGATATATCCGACTTTATTGCTTTAATGTTCCATGCAATTCCCGTGGAACCTCCGCCTTACTCGCCAGATTTGTCGCCAACGGACCTTAATTTTTTTAAGCATCTGGACCACTTTCTGATGGAAAAATCTTCAACGACCAAACAACCGTTGATGATTCTAATGGTCTTATTTCGATTAATAAAAATTGGTACAGAAGAAGCTACGGTTACTTAAAGTGTACGTTTAAAATCGAACATTTCATATGTTACAACTTAGTAGATGAGTGGGTGACTCATCCATAGATAAATCCTGACTAATCCAAAGAGTCGAATTGCTTCTGGTATAAGTGATACTGTCAAAAGATGAACTTCGTTGCTGATGATGATCCGCAATTAATGAACGCTATTTCATCATTACTGTGTTTAGCAGCTTGATACCCACGTATAGCTCGCTGGGCTCTGAACATGGGGGCTAGGTATACTCGCGGTAGCTTGCCAGGCTCTCCCAGATGGACATGGAGCTTGCTTGTTGGAGGCGACTTCCAACCGCCTCCCATATGCTTCCCTGTCACCTTACTGGAAGCTTTTGGCCGAATTGACTCGTAGAAATACAATCCGGATAAACGAGAATACACCCATGCACGCATACATGAATATGTCTCGTAAATACGGAAAGTATGCGCCAAATCGGCGCAGCAGAAACAGGGAGTCCATCCCGTGGATCCACCTTCGTCTCAGGGAAGTAAAGGTCGCTTTTGGTCTGCGATTAACTTCTCCACCACCTCGGGCGCGCCACGTAGGCTAGCGAGTAACCGGCTCGAGATCCCTCATATGTGGGAGATCGGTGGTATCAGCAAAGCCCACTAGGCTACGCACACAGGTGACATGGAAAAATGGAAGATTTATTGGCGCCCGCTCGAGTCACTCGACGGCCAACAGGACTACAGAGGACACAGGTGATTTCATCATAATGAAGGGATGCGCCCACGATGAAGAGGGAATACAAGTGCAGAACTTGTGAGACGATCGATCGGAGCTACTCATAGGCATGTAGATCATTAGTTTCGATCGAACCACTCACAGGCATGCAGCCCCCTAGAGTCGACCGACGGGGTAGATCATCGATTTTCGCCGCAGCCCGCGGTCTTGCATTTCACTCAACGCCTGCGTGCCTGACTCAGCGGACGCCCGTAGTTCTTGATATGTCTACCGTCGGTTCGGTCGTTCGTTTGGTAGATTTTAGTCATTTGATATGCTGATTTTTAGTTTTCACAAGTTTTCCTTGATGGCTAAGCACTCAACAGTCAAACCGGCAGCAAGTGCGGTCAACGGCCTTACTGACACTAACGATGTGCAAGTTAATCCTCTAATAAAGACGGAATCGGAAACGGATGGAGCCAGTGAGGCAGCGCTCGAGCCATATTCTGGAGCTGGTGCAGTGTCGTCGTCCTCCGGTGGTACTGAAGATCAGTATCAAGATTGCAGGTGAATTAATTGTCCCTTAAGTTTGTTAGTGAACATTAAAGATAAGTGGGCTATTATTTGCGTGAGTACTTGCCAGAATTGGTTTGCAGGGCTTTCGTGTAGACCTTGTAACTAGCTTTAAGAACAGTAGCCAGCATTTGTTTCATATCGGCAAATAAGGACTTTTTTGTTTTAATGGGAATAGCACCGGTAGAAGCCAGTCGACGGACAGTGGGTTAGCATTTTCTTCGAGACTTATTCTCCATTTGCATAGTAAGGATTCTTGGCCCTTGTAATTCATTAAAAGCTAAATTTGGCTCACAATCGATAGAACCAATT
Organism: Angiostrongylus costaricensis; assembly: GCA_900624975.1. Lineage (NCBI taxonomy): Eukaryota > Metazoa > Nematoda > Chromadorea > Rhabditida > Metastrongylidae > Angiostrongylus > Angiostrongylus costaricensis. Next base: position 29,420 of record UYYA01003956.1, on the reverse strand, counting down.
CATAAAACTGTTCGAAGTTACTTAGTGCGTATAAACAGTTCTTTTGCTTCCCTCTCTTTGATCCAGGAAAACCAAATAAATGAAAATGTTTTCCGCCGTTTCGGCTTTCTCACACTTTATCATAGAGGATAGAGGATAAAGTTGTCGGCGATGATCAATCCGTGAGAGATACGCCACGCATTCGACTTCATTAAGCATCGTTAGAAGTGAATGAATGCATATATGGCCTTTGCAATCTCGCGATGGCCTACCTATGTGTCGAGCCAGTGTTGGTATCCACCCAGACAAGTCTGATACCAGTCTGCTCATCCCGAAGGTATGGAGGGCTTGGTGGGCCTGGGGTACTGGGACCGATTCCATGTATTGCAGGACGCCTCTGATCACTGCACTACACGCGCACCTCACGCTATATCATACGGTTTAAATCTTGAAATGTATTGGATCTTACGCACAGAGTACACTCGTTGGTCGAACGATATTATTTAAATCCTATAGTGTCCATTCAGCGCCTCATTAGCCTTGCTTCTACAAACTTTATATTCGTTTCTTTCTAACTTTATGACTGTAGTTGTAATCTTCCATGACTTGAAGCTGTTCTTGTCATTTTGTAGTAGTAATTTCCTCAAGCTTTAGGGTCTATGTAAGCAATATACCGTTCAACTTTCGCAGTCGAGATCTCATCGGAATGTTTTCGCCGTAAGGTTTTCTTCCATCACTTCAATAATTAAAACCTTAGAAATGGTAATGTCCCTACAGCTTTTGGTACAGACATGCTTTACAGGTTTGGAAAAGTGTCTAGTGCCGAGATCGTAATGAACGAACGTGGCTCGAAAGGTTTTGGATTCGTCACGCTCGACTCGAAGCAGAGCAGTGAGGCAGCACGAAGTGCCCTAAACGGTACCGTAGTGAATGGACGAGTTATTGAGGTATCAATTGTACGTGGATTGTTTGTCACAGCGATGAACACTAGCTCCATTTTCCAGCAGTTTTGCCCTGGATTTTTCGTTTAGGTTAAAAAGGCGACCGCGATGCCACCTCGTCGCAATTTCACCATCAATCGCCCTCAACCACCTCCAGCACCAGGGCCAAGCGTCCTTATACCGCCAGGGCGTACTGATTTATTCAGTTCCAGACAGCTCCCTCAGGTTCAGCCGCGCTCTTTCGTCTACAGCAGTCCTGCCGAACAACTTAATTCTCTGCTTGTAGCACAGAATCAACTAGGTTTGCAATGTGAGCAAATTATTTTTCCCACTTGCAGCCAGTTGCATTTGTTAGCTGATATTTTATTCCATATTTCAGCCATCATCAATCCAATTCCACACAATGAAATGCCATACTCGACTTTGTTTGTTCCTCAGCAGTTCTCTCCTTATCTCCATCAGCATGCTGTTGCAGCTAATGGTATACCAGTATCTCCTATGGGATTTTCACCGTTTCCGCTGCAGTTCTTGTACACTACGCCATCCACTCCTATCGGCACTCCAGCTTCAAATCAATCTCTCAATGCTGCCCTCGTGCCATTTTCAACTCCTGGTTTCACTTATGCTCCTACCCCAAATGTCAATCAGGCTGGCGTTTTCATTCAGCCTCCAGTGCCTTGTAACCTTGCTCAAGATCTATCAAATAATGCCAAAGGTCAGTGTCCCTGTTTCTTGATATTACGCTTCTTTGACTTTTCCAGGTATCAGTACATTTTATTTCTCCCTTTGGAGAATATTTTCACCGAATTCTTGTAGAAACTTCCTGTTATACTTCGTGTGAAATTGCCCACTTCCCAGACCTTAACTTTGACATACACAGGGTATCTGGACTTACTGGGATCATTTGGCGTAGGAAATGGAGTAGCTCCATCGTCTGAAAATGTGGTATTTTTCTAAAGTTACTGAGAAGTCTCTATGTTCACTGAAGTTAAATTCATATAGGAAATTTTAGAGTAATTTGGCGCAATGTACTCCAACACAAACTCTTCGCTCACTGGACCAGTCATGTGTCATTGACACTTCTCTTCATGGGGAACCACTAAAGGAAGGGCAGTTTGGACCTATTGGAAGGGCAGTACCACCTGGTAAGTTGTTGGAAGATCTACTCCCGCTTTTCAAAGAATTGAATATCACATGTCTATGGAAAAGCGTAGGTATTGCTAATTGCTTCGTGCTCATATTGTGTCACATATGTATGCCGTTCCTCCAAACGATTTACCGCCTCATCGTGGGTGCTAGGTGTTCCTGGGTGTCGGACTGCGATGTAAAGCGGAGGATTCATTCCCCGGCATGGTCTCCCAAGCTGAGAAGTCCTGCGTTTCCAATAGGAAGCCCAGCTAAGAGTGAACCAACACTAGGATCCACCACCGTCCTGGTACCAAACTAGTCACATGGTGGCAAATCTCTGTCTAATCGACAAGGACGGCGAATGCCTGTGGTGGTGACTATCTGGGGCAGACTTTGGCCAGGCTGACCTGGGGCCTCCAGCGCAGCGGGGAGAGGTTCCTGGGTTTCGGGCTGAGATGTACAGTGGTGAGATTCATCTCCCTGGCTGGGTATCCCAAGCTGAGAAGGAGTCCGGCGTTTCCAATAGGAAGCCCACATATCTATCTACATTGAGGCATATGTAGAGACATACAAGGCAGCATGAATTCAATCCAATTCGTTTTTAGCCTGGTTGTTTTTTTTTACCACACGGAGTCTTCTTGCCATACTTTTACATTCGCTTGGTAGCTTATTGAGCACAGATCAAGAAGTAGTCGTTAACAAGCTATTCTCTTTACGCAAGAGTTTATAAAAAGACTTTTCGCTTAAGTCTATTTGTCGCCTCTCAACGGTTTACCGCCTCACCGCAGCGGGGAGAGGTTCCTGGGTTTCGGGCTGAGATGTACAGTGGTGAGATTCATCTCCCTGGCTGGGTATCCCAAGCTGAGGAGTCCGGCGTTTCCAATAGGAAGCCCAGCTAAGAGTGAACCAACACCAGGATCCACCACCGTCCTGGTACCAAACTAGTCACATGGTGGCAAATCTGTCTAATCGACAAGGACGGCGAATGCCTGTGGTGGTGACTATCTGGGGCAGACTTTGGCCAGGCTGACCTGGGGCCTCCAGCGAAACACCATGGCTAAACGAGCAAAACTCCGAAAAATGGATATAGTGCTCAGGTCCGCAGAACCAGTAAAGACGACCCGTCTATGTATCCAAGTATGTATGTCGTTCATTACAAGTTATAGGAAATATGTCATGAATAGGTTTACTACTTTTCATTCTATTATCCCTTAATACAGACCAGTTCCAACAGAAGACATGCAAATATGTGAGTTATTAAATATCCTAGTCACAATATTGACTTATTGTTCGCTGTCTAGTGCAATTTTTTACGGCAGAGTATTATCTGAAACACAACCATTGTAATGCTGAGATATTTGCACAACTCTGGATCGCAGGTGTCTGCGGTGGGCATCGAACGTGTTATTACCCTTTCCAAGGGCTACGGGACTCACTGCCACACCATGTGGGCCCTTCGTTTCGCCTCTTTCTCAGCTGGTTAACTGGATTCAGTGCCGATTTTGTGTTCCCCATAATCCTGTTGACGGGTGATTGACGATGTTAGCACCTACACATGGCTGAGAGAAAGGCGAAACGAAGTACCCGCATGATGTGGCGGTGGACGCGTTAGCCCTTGAAAGGGTAAATGCGTGTTTGATTCCCACCGCACACATCTTCGATCCGCAGTTTTGAAAATATCTAAGCATTGCTATGTTTGTGTTCTACTAATATTTTACAAAAGTCACCTTATGCGTTTATGTTGGGCTGTCATTTTTATTACTATTTGTAATGTGTTTAAATCTAAGGTAACGTCAGTTTGAGTTCTTCCACCAACGACTTTCCCACGCAGTCTTCTGTCACGCGTGATGCGCACCCTTTTGGATGCCCTTCTGGTAATGAATCTCTGTATACTATACCCGTTTACCACCACTTCGAACCCACAACCGACCGTAATGCTCGGAAACGCCTTAGCACTCTTGACGGACATCATCTGAACAACAAACTGGCGAAACCCGGATGAATATCTGGCTGCGTGCGATGATCACTTACATTATCTTTCCTTCCTTCTATGCCGAAGCTTCTTTTTTCTTCAAACTCAGTTTTTGCTATGAGCACTCGCTTTGCATGCTCCTACAACTAATTGCGTGTGCCTGATTTTTGTTCACAGCGTTGCTATTTAGATATTGTTGACTTCAACTCAAACCTCTAACCTCCGAAGATCCACTCATGTTTAATATAAAAATAGGAATTTTGAACGTTTTCCTTGAAGAGCCTCTTGGTATCATATTTCAATTGTCTTTGTTGTGAAACTTGAAGCCGTTACAATAAACAATTGCTCTGTGGTTATTCAACTAGCGTATATTGATAAATACTGTGAACCGACTAGCCCTTGGAAAGAGCTCGTAGAGATCGAATGCATTTTCTGTTGGGAAAACATGTCCTTCCTACGGTTCATCGCCTCATCGTGGCCAGGAGGTGCTCCTAAGTGTCGATCGGGCTGCGATGTACAATGGGAGGATTTATGCACTCAGCGGAGCCTCTCAAACTGAGGAGTCCGGCATTTCCATCAGGAATCCCAGCTAAAAGTAAACCAATACCAGGATCCACCACCGTCCTGGTATCAAACTAGTCGCACGATGCCAAACCTCGCTATCATCCACAAAGCGGCGGCTCCCTATGGTGGTGAAGACCTGGGGCAGACTGGTCATACTGAGCTTGGGACTCCAGAGTAACACAATGGCTAAACCAACTAAACTCTAGGAAATGGAAAATATGTTGGAGTCCGCACATCCAATAAGGACGGGCCTTTGAAATCTCCACGTGAAACAACCTGTTTCCTTCATTACCCAATGTATTATTTCACAGATATCACAACAATAAATTCTAAGCAAAAAACATTACTGGAAACATACAAATCCAAGGAAGGTGAACTTTAAACAGTAAATAAACTGCGATTGCTCACTTATTAGCTTCAAGAATTATCACTGTGACCATAGAAAGATCGTAAAGTGGAAGTGAATGTTCCGATCACTTAATAAGACATGATTGATACCAAAACAGAAGCTATCATTGAAGTCTCCTGCACTGATAACCCGTCAGTCCTGATGAGTTTTGATCTCAGCACTACCTGCGCCCTCAGATTTCTTACAGGAGATGCCGTCAGCACCTTTATTTGTCGTATTATCTGTTGTGGTCCCATACCCGTCATCAAGCATCACGTCCTAGAAAAGACCAGGCGTACAAGATAACACGGCATTTATTCAGCTATGCAAATGATTCGCTTTTTATAGCACGACAGTGGAAGTAGGCAAGTGTTAATCTTGGGAGGAAATCCCGATGAAGTAGCATACCTCATGAGCAGTTCGATTAGCGACCTTGTCAGTCTGGATATCGCGGGGTGCCTCTACACCTGAGAGAAAACTCTCGTTGTCATCTACAGCTAAAGCCCTGAAGTTCTTGGTTTCATCGACGTCGTCGATCATCGGGCGTGCAGTGAACGATGAATCGAAATGCAACGGTCGAAGCATTGACAGGTCAGACTGTTCCGTGAGAGCTTCGCCTACAGGTATAAAAACATTTTGTACCGCCAGGATTGTTATTTTCTTGACAGAACTGTTTAAAAACTCCAATTCTTGAAAGACATGGCGAAATCTGAACGTTTAAGATCGTTGAGCCACGCGCAGTACTCATAAGTGATATGTTGGGGATCGCTCTCATCTTCATAAAATCTTGCTCGTTTCGCCATTTCATTGGTCAAAATACGGGCTGCGACGAAGAAAGGATTTCAGCGGTCCTAAGGACAACAGGATCAAGATGGTAACAAAAAAGGAGAATGGATAAAGCTCTCGATTTTGATTCATCCTTTAGGGATGCGCCATGCATTCGACTTCATTAAGCAACGTTTGGAGATGAATGAATGCATATCTGGCCTTTACAACGACTCGCGGTGGCCTAGCGATGCATCAAGCCAGTGCAATTATTCTCCCATGCAAGCCTGGTACCAATTTGCTGCCCCCCAGAGGGACGGAAGGCTTGGTAGGCTTGGGGAGCGGGGAGCGATCCCATGCGTATTGCAGCACGCTGGTAATCACTGCGCTACACGTGCCCCTGATGATCAAGATGGTAGAAGGGAAGAATTGTAATTGATCAGCAAGAATCGCTAGTTCCAACTGATTTCTACCTCAACCAATAAGATCCACCAAGAGATGATAAAAGTCGATTCAAAACTGACATGAGCGTGTAATTTCAGCCAAATACGAATTGCAATCAATTGACAGAATGCTCTATATGTTGGAGAGACATGAATTTACCTGCACCGGTGATAGATTCGACAGCACTGGTAGATGGAGTGGCCGTACTGCTTGGCAGCGGTGGCAGTGACGGAATCATTGAACTCCTGTTCTGAGCATGGGAAGACAAAGGCATTCCGAAATGATACGCGTTTGTTCCCGATAAATGTCCGAATCGATAGTGAGCCAATTCCTGAAAATCCAGCTAAAAGGTTTAAAAGGAGAGAAGCCCAGAAATACTAAGAGACATGATGAAGATGAAGTTACTATTAAATTGCTTTAGAACAAATATTGGCACCAAAATAGCAAAAAACCCACCGCCTCTAGTTTACGGATTTTCTCTACGTCCCTATCGTGTTGTTTAGTAAGTTGTTCAATCTGTCGCAGAAATACCTGGAAAACTACAATGTCGTCAATTTTTATCTACTACCTACTATTCTTTATTGGTATTGTGTAAAATATAACCATAATGAAGCCGTGATGTTTGCAAAACTCCGGACCGCAGATGTCTGTGGCGGGGACTGCACACGTAACTACCCTTTTCGGGGGCTAACGCGTTCACCACCGCACCATGCGAGTCCATGGACTTTTGTTCCGGTCCGGAATTTTGCAAATATTTCAACATCTTCATGGTTACCTGGAAAACTGCTGCAATGCAAATGTTGGCTCTCAGTGCATTTAAATAGAATCGATCATGTATTCTTTCTTTAATAAGCTTACACGAGTTCGATAAACCATCTCTAGCCGGTTAAAGTTTCGACATCTTCGTCTTCACCAGAGCCGATGGTCCACAGTTTTTCGAACAACCCCGTGTAAGCTTAATCAAAGAAAGAATACATATTGATTAGTCATACCGAGGTTAGCGGAAAGTCGGTTTTGAAATAAAACCCAGTATTTGATTTAATTGAGTGGTACGACAAACATTTTCCGATTCTTCCTTGGCTTTGTAGATCTTTTTCCACTCCGCCTTGTAGTACATATGGCGCTCCTCCGCATGCTTGTATTTTCGCATAAACCTCCTACAGTTGTTGTCCAACTGCTGAAAAGGGAATTTCTTCATCTTCCATAGAACCATAGATAGACGAAAATCTCACTATGCAAACATTAAAAAGCACCCGACCATTAATTTGTCGTGCATATTCCATTCCTGATCATCAGACTCCTCCAAATCCTCGTTATAGTGCGAATTTCGTTGATAATTGCCAAGAGGTGACGGATCACCACTTCCATATTCAGACGTATCCCATGTTGCCCTAAAACACAGCTTCGGAAACTTCGTTGTTTCACATATAACACCTGGTTCCTGGAAATGTATGTAGTTGGAACACAATATGGTCCACAGATCAAGCCCGATTTCTGATGGCACAGGTCAACAAAAAAAACTAGTCGAGAGACGCGAAACGAAGGACGCGCATGGTGTGGTGGTGAACGCGTTAGCCCTCCGAGAGGATAATAGCGCGTTCGTTCCCCACCACAGACACCTGCAGTCCGGAGTTTTGCAAATGTCTCAGCACCATCGATATGGTCAGAATTTAGCGTGCAAAAGACGGTTACCGCTGTTTCCTATATTTTCGCTCCGTACATTCATTACGGTCTCTTCTTTCTCGCGAAGGTCGGATTTCTGTATCAAACGACCTGTCCATAGCTTCGCTACGATAGCTCTCTTTATACCTAAATATATTATAGCAAATTAGAGAAACATTTCTAGACAACGCAACACAACCAAATAAGCTGACCCTCCCGGACAACTCATGGGTCCCTTGTGAAGACGTGGGGCAGTCACTGTATGGTAAGGAGCAGTAGCAGGAATATCGTCATGAAATCGAGCCCGGTCTCCTTTCAGGGTTCCACGACCAGAAGACGACGTACGTAACGAACGTCGATAAGCCATTTCACGATCCTAAAACCAGAACTGTTATTTAAGTTGAATGACAGTACAAGATGTAAAGCCGACCAATTCTGTAGGCTGCTCATTTTCTTTGTTAGACTTCTTTCCACGGAACAACCGGTTAAAGAGCGACATCTAAGAACCTGGAATGAAGTGTATTAAACACCAGATAGACAGAATGAGAAAGTTCATAAAGTTGTAATTTCTTAAATATGAGGAAGCGCCGTTGTAAGAAATGAAAGAGACCAGAATCACAAAGGCACGTTTCAGGAGAATTCACGGAATCAGATTGCCTAATCTCAAACACGAATCGCAAAAAAACTTAATACAACAGGTCTCTTCTTATTATGAAAACATAACACAATAGTTTTAGGTTTACTATGAGAAACTTCCCTCCCAACGGTTTACCGCCTCGTCGTGACTGGGATGTGTTCCTTGATATCGGACTGCGATGTACAGCAGGAGATTCATCTCAAGGCAAGGTCTCCCAAGCCGAGTTCCCACCAGCAAGCACAGCTACGAGTAAACCAGTACCAGGATCCACCACTGTCCTGGTATAAAAGTCGCATGGAGACAAATTTCCCTCTGATCCATAAGGGCTGCGATTGCCTGTTGTGGTGAACACCATGCGCAAACTTTGACCATGCTGACCTCGGCATTCCAGAGAAGCGCAATGGCTTAGCCAGCAGTTCTCCGAAAATGGAATTTATGCTGGTCCCGCACAACCAGTGAGAGCCGGCTGTCCAAGTAGCCAAGTAAGTAAGTATGAAAAACTTGACAGGCTTTACTTACTCCAAGAATTACTAATTGTGCAAGCCGAATATTTTAGAAATAAGTAGAAGAGAAACATGCTATTCACAGCAGGACGATGTTACGATATTTTCTCTCCTATGGAGAATCCCGACAAGCTACAGGTATGGACGACAAAGTCTGGAAAGTCATCGTAACTTTCTGCTGGAAACTATGGAAATAAATTCCTTAATACCAAAAGTGTCGTGATGGCATCCATCTCCCTAAGCAAGCGGATGTCAGTGGACAACACTAGGACGTGGAGTGGATTAATGGTGACATTACAGGTATGAACTGGAGCAGCTTGATGATCGATAGAAACAGAGATGAAACAGGTAAAATGATATGTTCTTCTGAAAGAAATCCGTTCCATACACCTTCGATAGAAGGAACGTAAGCTCCTCTTCGACCCCATAGACCCGTTCTCACTAACTCGCTATCATCGATTGAAGGAACAGCACATTTTACGAGGAGCTGAGTGTAGATATCTATGTGGCTTAGACATATACCCGAACAGAATGCTAGTGAACCAACCAGTAACTGTACCGTAACAACAGTTGCGTAAATTTTGGAACAGTACAAATTTGTAGGAATACCAAAGTATGGTTAGTGAAAACCATGCCTGCAATGTTCTCGCGATATACAAACGAATGATGAGAATCGATTGAGCATTTGAATGAGAAGGGAGTCGTCCGACGAGGGCGGGAGGGTCAACGACTCAAAGACGTGCCGCCAATAGGGGCCATCCAGTAACGGGGAATTAGCTGCGAACAGAAACGGCACGGGCCAGTTCGGACGAGATCCACGATGAACATCCGCCGACTCCGAGTAGCACGAAATGGACTTCGGTTGTCCGCTTTGTGACCACCGATGGCCCATACACGAATGGAGGATGCTGTAGACCCTATGTTACACAGAGAAACACTGAACACTCTACAATACTCACTTAGAAACCTTAACAACCAATGAGAAGAACGCATATAATGGAAAGTGCTTCCAGGGTTAAAGGAGGGTTATACTTACAAAATGTCTCGAAAACAAATACAAGTAGACTCCAAGCAGCGGAACTCCTGAAAGCAACCAGAGATGGTATCGGAATGACTGCGACGGATCGAAACGCCGAAGTACTTCGATAGTTTGAGTTTTTTCGCGTACAAATCGGATGAGAACACACTGTAAAGCAAAGCGGTTCCGCTCATCACCTACACTTCACTTGACACTCCATTGATTTCAGCACTTACACTCGAACATGGACAGGAACTGATAGAGAACATAAATTCTGGGACAAAAATTCTACGAAAAGAGACAAGCTCTAAGGGAACGAAACCGCGGCAACTTAGTTGGCAACGGAAATAATCAAATAGGAATTGAATAGGTGTCTATCGCATGCACACGCCAGGAACGAACAGCCGATCACAGCAGAATGACGAGGGCCACCGAGTGGGGCCAAGGGGGCACTCGGACAGCTCTGGTGGACGACGACGGGCGGCCGTCGCCTTTGAAGTGGCCGCGGCGCGTCCTCGCATTCGAATTTCGCGCCGAGCGCCCAGTGCTCACCTTGTGCCGGCTTCGTCTATGGCCAAAGTCCAGATCGTTCTACTACTGATCAGAGGAGTTCGCTTCGAGCGAATCCGTTCCTTGTTACGGGTGTTACCTTAAGGTGCGCAGCGAGTAAATACGGAATAAAGAAGACAGGAACGGAACGACATCTTTCAGGCGACGTGACGTGATGCGAGGACGCGCGCCCACTGTCTGGTTTCGGTCGGCGTCGAAAATCCTGCCTCCTGAGAACTTTTTACGAATAGCCGCAGCCTTTTGATGTCAGTTTTCTACGATCCCTTAAATGCAATCCACGAAACGCAAGTGTTAGTTCAGGATCAGAAACTACGGGTCAATAGATGGATGCATAGTAAGGTGGTCCTGCGAATTCTTTTATTCCACAAAAAAAATGTTTTTATTTTCATCTTGCATGACCCGTCATCACATCTACTGTGATGATCTCAGCAGTCCTTGTATTCACTTCGTTTCCTTCGTATTCATCGTCCACAATTGTCTTCGAGCTTTTCGCTCGCTGTTTCGTCTACTGATTGAGAATTTCGTCTTCTTTATGAGCGTCATATAATGACGGTCCATTCGATGCTCCTTAGAGATAGCCAAGCTAATGCATTCCTACCTAGAATGGAGAAGAACGTAGTGGTGAGTATCGAAATAGCGCCTTTGCTTCCTGATCGACGACATCACTAACCACTGCGCTATCTCCGCCCTCCGTCATGCAAGACGACGAGATTCAAAGCAAGACGGTGAAATCTGCACTGGTTCTAACATGTTTCCATGCTGTATGATTACTTAATTCCTCCTATGTGCGAAGTCAAACTAGTGTTTTGATTCTTCTTTGTTTAAATATGGAAAAAAAATCGTCTTCAATATTTAAGTGTCCCACAGCGACAGGGTAATCAAGTGACGGGTTAATTAGGAAATTTCAAGGACAAGAAAAAAGAAGTTCTTCTTATGGGACTCAGGACCGCCTATCTATTAACTTCGGCATTGGTCATTAATTTGTTCTGTTCTCTTGATGAGCAAACACAATGTTCTTATCTTAGCCTCTCTTCCACAAGGACTTTTATTCATGAGGCAAAAAGGATAATAAATGACGTCATCGGACTGGCTCAGGTGAGAAGACGCCACCCATTATTCAATTCCGTCTATGACACTGGAGAAGAACTGTTCCTTGGAACATGCGGCAGTAGAGGGGTCGGCGGAGTCGGCGTTCTCGTCAGCACGAGTTTGTCCATGAACATCGATTCATTCGAACAACTAACAACCCGAATCGGACGTTTACGATTAAAAAGATGTGGATCAATTCCGGCTTTAACAATCTAAGTCATTTCAAACATCAATGACAAACAACAGAGCCGACATCAAAGTATAACGAAGAAGAAGCCGAAGCGTTCTATATGGACTTGGAGAAATTATACAGAATTCTACAGACCATATATTCTTAAAGGTCATTGTTGGAGATTTTAACGCGAAGATTGGACCAGGAAGAACGTCACATTGGAACTCACGGATTAGAATGGAACGAATAGGGTGAGCGGCTCCCTGAGTTTATCATGACGACCAAGACCATCCGTGGTAACTCGCAATTCCAGAAGCCCCACCCTCAACGCTGGACGTGAGAGTCTCCCAATGGAGAGTACCATAACGAAATAGACCACATTACGTTCGTCCTCCGTGGAAACTACGTAAAAACGGCTCTGAAGAAGGCGATACTGCTAAAAGGTTAGCAACTGCTGCATTGCATGTTTGTTGTACGCAGATAAACGTATGCTGTATAGAATCTCGGGATTTTTGAGGAAGAAAACGACGCATTTATAAACCAATGCCGTTGATAGAAAGCCGAACCTGAGGACTGTTACAAAATGTATCGGCAAAGAAAGAGCAGTTTCAAGTAAATCGAACGTTTTGCATAACCGATATCGCCGTTGTGCCAAAATTCTACACGGGATCAGACCACTACCTCCTTCGTGCAAGATTCCATTCATCGCGGAAAGGAGAAGAAGCCGCCAAATTGAAAAAACCAAGTCCTAAAACCACCGTAAACTGGGACTTACTCAGTTCATTAGTCGGATGGTGAAAAGATGCTGTTATTGACAACATCGACGAATACAGTCTGCCTACCTATCATTCTTCACGTGAGCACTATTAAAATGAGAGCTCAACAATCATCAAGTGATGTCTGTTTCCAGAAATACTCGACCTTATACACCAACGTCGAATCTCTCGACCGCCAACTCACGTCAGAGTTTGCAAAGCAATGCAGACAGACAATAAAATAATATCTTAAGGAGAGAAGAGCAGCAGTCATAAATGAAGCAGCAGAACTTTGGTAAAGCCTTCACAAAACCCACCGAAACTTCGCCAATTACGAAACCAAGATAATTGCACTGCAACGCTCAGGAGGAACAGTTACATCTTCCAGAAAGGCAATGGAGAAAATCACTGACGAATACTACATGGATCTCTTCAATAGACACCTCCTCCTGTCCTCATAGGAAATAAAGGAGGGTGGATATGTCGTCCTATCGGTTCTCCCTTCTGAATTCCGCAATGGTATTTCGTCGGTGAAGAAACGAACAACACCAAGTCCGGACAGGTTGGGGTCTGAACACTTGGAGAACCTTCCGCGTGTTTTCTTCAACACACTGGTTGGGATCTTCACATATTACTTGTCAGAAGGCAAGGTTCCTATTCAATGGAAGATCAGAAAACTGTGTTATTGTTAAACAAAGGTGTCCTTCACGATATCTGCAGTGATCATGCAATCCACTTAACGTCTATAGTTTACAAATCCTTCACTCTAGTTGTCCTAAACAGTATTGACCTCGCTCTGAATGAAAGACATCCATGTGAAAAAGCAGAGTCTTAAAAAGGACTCAGTACGGTGGGCCACATTCACACAACAGTAACACTCCTTGAAATATCGCGAGAGCACATGGAACCGCCATGTCTCACTTTCGTCGATTTGCAAAAGCTTTTAGCATAACTGAAGTAGGAGTTATGATTGCCCTGGACAGCCAGAGCTAACTCTTTTCAGTTTATAAACATTCTTCATGAGATTTGTAAAAATTTCGCAACCAAAATATCACCATTCTATGACGATGTTAGCGTCCACGAAAAAAAGAGGTTAGGCAAGGTGATACCCTCTTGCCAAAGTTATTCATCGCAATCCTCGCGAGCATCATACGAAAACTATGATGGAACAACTTGGGAGTGAAAGTCGATGGTCGGCAGTTACATCATCTTTGCTTTGCTGATGACACCGTCCTTATAACACCAAACATTAGCCAAGCGGAACGTATGCTTGCCAACTTTGATAAAGCCTGTGGAAAGATTTCTCTTCGACTAATTCTCACAAAAACGATGTTCATGAAGAACGGATTGGTTTCGCATGCTCCATTCACGCTCAACGGAACGACTATCTCCGAATGCTCCAGTTATATCTATTTAGGTCGGAAAATCAACGTGATGAACGACCTAGTTCCAGTGCTGAGCAGAAGGAAACGAGCGGCTTGTGGAGCTTTCAATAGCATCGAGGATGTAGTGAAGAAAACAAAGAACACCCGACCCCGTGCCCACCTTTTCGACTCAACGGTACTTCCTGCCCTAACGTATGCGTCAGAAACCTGGTCGCTGAGTAAGCAGAATGAAAGATCACTGAGCGTTATTGAACGCACATTCGAAAGGACGATGCTAGTGGTATCCCGTTTCACACAAGTGTGGGGTGGGATCCGAAGCTCCAACCTGCGTCAACGGTCTAAAATCAAAAATGCCGTTCTTGGGCCGGACACGTAATGCTGTGTAAGCAGGATGAAAGGTCACTGAGCGTTATAAAACGCGCAAGAGAAAGAACCGTGATAGAAGTATCCCGTATAAATGAAGATGGGATCTCAAGCTCCAAGCTACGTTAACGGTCAAAAATAAACCAGTCGTTCTACACGCCAAAACGTCGATGATAAGGTGGGTCTGATACGTAATGAGTACGAACAACAACCGATAGACAAGAGCCGCTGGCGAATGGATTCCTCGGCATGTCAAACGCACTGCAGGAAGACGGCCGAGCCCCTGGTCGGAGTTCTTCACGAAAACCATGAAAGCATGACTTGATATGAAATCAGTATCTAGAGCTAGCAAAACTCAGTGGACTTGCATTCGACAGAATGGAATGGAAAGCTTACTGGCGCCCTCTCAAGTCACCTGACGATCAGCGGGACGACAGATCATGAAGGTGATATCTTCGATCTTATATTTGTCTAGAATTAAAATTCACAACAAATTAAAAAAGAAATTTGAATTTTAGCGATAAAGAAAGGCAGAAAGATGCATTGAGGAAAACTAGCTGGTTCTACTGGACGAAATCTCGCTCTTTTGCCTTATTTGTGTTCAAAATACGAGCTTTGACGTTTAAAAGATGTGGAAAGAAAAAGGGGCTGCAGGAATTCAGGATTTCACCCTTTGGGAAGTAAAGACTTGCACCTTGTTCCTAAAGATCACTAGATTCCATTTATCTTCGCATACGTTAATGAAGTTCGATATTAGCTGAGATACGTCTGTTCAAATTTGAAAACGACCATTATTTTCGCAACAAATCCATTGTTACTTTTTCTTTTATTTTACACAACCCTTCTTTCACATGTAATGTACGGATCCCAGCTCTTCACACATTCGATTCGTTTCCTCTCATCCATCATCCACGAAGGTCTTCCAACTTTTACGTGTAGCTTGGACTTCTACTTGAGGATTTTCATTCAGTCTAAAAGAATGCTGGTTGGATCCATTCTCTCTAAAGTCCTGAGATAGCCGGGGTGGAGCGTGCCCACTTGTATTCCAGAAAGTGATTTTTTCTCGGACAAGTCCGATACGCACGAAGGGGGATCGAACCAGGACCGTGTGTGCCCGTGATGATTCGCCACCAAATGCATTGTGCTCAGTGTGTTTCCAACTTTATCTATCAGACATGGTTCAAAAGCAGACAGGTACTCTGTGTGTAATCCAGGTGAATTCAGCGAGTGGTTATTGTCTTTACCGCATTAGAATGACTTATATCTTTAGCCTTATAACAGCTATGATCATGCATGAATGCGTAGTAGTATTCACGTGAAGACGAACTTCCCTCAGGCAACCACATTGATGTCGTCGTCAGTTTCACAACACCAATAGACAGATTTTGGTATTTTTTATATCCGACCACAGCAAACAATGGTTATGATTTATCACAGCGGTTGGAAAAGAAGCCACCGTTAATTTTTCTGTCAAACATTGAACTTTATTTGCCATGCTTTGCTATTTTTATTTATGAAAAAGGAGTAGATTGAAATAATTGAACAATGTAAATAAATCTATACGAGCAGTTAGCGCAGAGGAAGTGATTCTGTTCAATACGTGGGTAGGCCAACCTAGCCAGACTCTCGTTCGGCTCAGCCCCGGGTCCATCAAGTATAGTAGCTGGAACAAGCTCGCACACTGCAATCCACGTGGGGTAGCTGTAGCACGGCTGTTGCAGAATTTCCGAGAGAATCTACTGGAGCGGTATTTAACGATCGTGACGATGGTGGAAAAATTCTCAACAGCTGCTCAACCCACAAACAAATGTTCGAAGGTTTTCGTGAATAATGGATGCGTAGAAACGAACCGAATGCAGGAAGTGCTAAGATTCGCATAGTGTGATAGACGTGATGTTGAGCCATGTAATAAATAACGGATGTAAAGAATAAATCCAGCTATAACATGTCTGCTGCAACATTTGTGAGCTACCAACTGATTACGACAGTATGAAATGCTGAGATATTTGCAAAACTCCGGACCGCAGGTGTATGCAGTGGGAAACGAACACGTTCTGGTTGTCCTTACCGGGGAGCAGCGCACTTCACCACCACACCATCCGACCCGGATACGCAGCCTGACCCAGTATGTTCGCATGGATTTTTGATGTGGGTTGGTGCAGTCGTCAACCATATGCGACTATAATCAGCTGTTCTAAACTTCCTCACTGTAAGTCACGAAAATAGCGGCGAGTTTTTCGATAAGCCGTGGATCATGTAATTACCATAGAGTTTTTCGTCTTTTTGTGTTATTGAAGCGTTTGGCCTAGTAGATTGTATATCAGTACACCCTTCTAGGCTCTGAAGAAGGCGATACTGCCGAAACATCGGCTACTGTTGTATTGTATTGTGCTTTTCTATGGAAGTAATCGTATGCTGTTTAACAACCTCGCGATTGCTGAACAAGAAAACGACGCATTCACATTCCAATACCGAGGTTAATAAAAAGTGGATCCTAGGCTCAAGAGTTTTAACTCTGGTGTTCTTGGCTTCTGTGCAAGGACAGCGATGTTTACTATAAAATCTCCGTTATATCTCCGTATCCTACGTAGGCCACGTGGAGTATTTGGTTTATCTCTAAACATACCGACTAACTGTTCTTCCATTACCGACCTACACTAATATACCCACTTCGTCAAGATATTCGACAATGAACGCTTTGCAAGAAATCAGCTAAATCGTGCCCGAACTCATGGAATCACCGCCTCTACCGTCAAGGTATACTATGCCATTCTGCGTTACACATGGACGACTAGACATGCAGTTACAGCCAACTGGCATGTTAAAATTCTCTGTGGTATTTCGATCAATATCACCGGGTTCTCTAGAGCGGACCTTTTAAGGCAACATTTCATAGAAACAGTTAGTACGTTAAAAATAAAGGACAGGATAAAGCAAGACCTTATTCTCGCTTGGATTATCGTTGGCGGTACGGTCTTTCGCCTACACCTATTCCGACGAGCTACAGTTTCTCAAGCATTAGTAATGGCTACTGGTCGCACTAATTCCAGGATTCTTCGTTCTGCTCTCTTCCTGTGCCGTGAGAAACATATTTCCTACAAGCGCCATTTCTTGCGCAAGCTTGAGAGGAGAAGTAATGGAAGAATACGCTTTCCCTACTTGGCGTAGAGCGTTCATTGAAGAACTCAAACATTTGCCCATTTCCTCTTATGACGACCAGATGACCAAACAATCATTTATGTCTATGTCTGCAGTAGAATAACGACCGGAGGTCGATTACTGGTGCTTCCACTTTGAACACAAATGTAATGGTAAGACTTAGCTGGTCGCTGTCTTATTGCCAACTCTGTTATTTTTGTGTAAAATTTTCCAGACCATCAGAAGATTGAACAGTTCAGTCATTCCTCTAAGAGGGCCATGAATTGTTGAGCTAAAGAGTCATAAACGCTTACTGCTCCTTCGTGCTGAATGAGGAGTTCCTAGTGTTGGAATCAATAATGTTGTTCTTAGCATCACTACCCTTCTTAGAAGGACGGTATGTATCCTCTCCCATGTGAGAAAATGTTCAAAAAATTGCAAGAGTCCAGCTAATAATAAGACAATGTTCATAAAATACTTTTAGTTAATTCTTTCTATTTCTGTCCAGCAAACGCGAAGTGTTATTTTATTGTTTATTCACGCACAAGCCGACGTTTCGGTGGATTTCGCATTCCTCAGCCTGGAAAGGACAAGTTGACAGCAATCTATCCGGTCAAACACCTCCATAACCAAACAAAGAGAACGCTAATCCAAGATTTCAATCACATTAAACACAGCTTTGCACACTCACCGCTTTATATGAGGCTTCCACTGAGTATGTCGCGTGAAGACCAACCGCACAGAACTCACATAGAAGTGTAATGTGCCCCTCGCATCAGAATAACAGTCATATACTGCCCAATATCACGCGTGCTTCGGATTTTTGGAATTAATCCAGAACGCCTCGAGAGTTTTGCGCGCTTGTGCTCTCGATTCCTGTGCGAGGATCGTGACACGTACTTCAAAGTCCTCTCCATTATGGCTCTGGGTCCTATGTGTGCCTAGCGGGGTATTTGGTCTATGTTTGCCTGCTAGGTGTTCTTTTATGCGGACACAGAGGGGTCTGCCCGTTTCGCCAATGTATTCGTTTCCGCACGCCTTACAGGAGATCAGATAAACTATACCCGAGCTCATGCAATCACCATCTCTACCACTGAAGCAAATTATGAAATTTTTAGTTGCACATAGACGGTAATATAGGCGGTTACGAGCTAGCTGGCGCCTAAGATTACTCGGTGGTATTTCAACTACGTTCACCGAATTCTCTAGACCCGCCCTTTTTAAGCAGTGTTTCATAGCTGCACTTACATCATTTTAGATGAAGGCTAAGATAAACGGGACCTTTTTATCGCTAGAGTTGTCGTTTAGGGGCCTCCGATTTTCCCTACACCTATTCCGAGCTACAGTTTCGTAGCCATTAGAAATGGCTATTTGCCGTGCCAAGTTCCTGGACTCCTCTCCCTGCTCTCTTCCTGCGCACACATTGGTTGCTGTTCGAAACATGTTTCTTACAAGCGCTCTTTTCGTGTGAGAGGGGTGAGAAGAGAGGTAATGTACCAAGATGGTTTTACTACTTGGCTTTCGGTGCCACTTCGTAATATAACCATTTTCTGACAGGTTAATTTGGACGTTCAGGAATGGAAGCCATTTTTCCTTCGGTTTCTCTCGGCTGAACTTGATATACTCTGACTGTTTATTCAACAACTCGAAACATTTGTCCATTTCCTCTTGTGTTGAACAAATGACCAAACAGTCATCTATATATCTACAGTAGAGTAGCGGCTCGAGATCGGTCACCGGTGCTTCCACCTTAGACATAAACGCAGTGGCAACACTTGGTCTCAGTCGTTGTCTCATTGCCAACCCCTTATTTTAGCGTAGTACTCTCGAGGCGTTCTGGATTTATTACAGAAATCCGAAAATGAACTGCAGGGAAGAATACCTCATTATCACGCGTGATATTGGGCAGTATATAAGCCAGTTATTTTTGATGGGAGGGTCACATTGCGCTTCCATATGAACTCTATGCGGTTGGTCTTCACGCGACATACTCAGTGGAAACCTCATAGAAAGCCATAAGTGTGCAAACCTATTGTTCAATGTGATTGAAATCTTGGTTTAGCGTTTTCTTTGTTTGGTTATGGAGGTGTTTGGCCGAAAAGGTTGCTGTCAATTTGACCTTTCCAGGCTCTGAAGAAGGCGAAATCTGCCGAAACGTCAGCTTATTCGTGAATAAAGAATAAAAATAACACCTCGCGCTTGCACAACAAGAATACGAAGAATTACTCCCAACATCGCCCTTTCGACTGCACGTTCGATAACGCTGATAGAGTGATGTTTCATACTGCATACGCAACGACCAAGTTTCTCACATATACGTTAGGGGAGAAACTACCGTTGAGTAGAAAATGTGGGCACAGAGTCGGGTATTCTTTGTTCTCATCACTGCATCCTCTATGGTCTTGAAAGCTTCCCAAACCGCTCGTTTCCTTCTGCTCAGCTCTGGGGCTAGTTCGTTCATCATATTGATTTCCCGAACTGGATAGACATAGCTGGAGCATTCGGAGATATTCGTTCCGTTGAGCGTGAATGGAGCATACAAAACCAATCCGTTCTTCATGAACATCGTTTCTGTGAGATTTAGTCGAAGACCAATCTTTCCACAGCCTTTACCAAAGTCGTCAAGCATACGCTCCGCTTGGCTAATGTTTGGTGTTATAAGGACGGTGTCATCAGCAAAGCAAAGATGATGTAACTGCCGACCATCGACTTTCACTCCCATATTATCCCATTCCAATGTTCGCATGACTTTCTGGAAGGGGGCGGTAAATAATTTTGGCGAGATGGTATCGCCTTGCCTAACCCCTCTTTTGACGTCGATGTTGATATCGTTGTAGAATGGTGATACCTTGGTTGTAAAATTTTTGTACAGCTCACGAAGAATCTTTATGTGCTGAATAGTGACTCCTTGACTATCAAGGGCTTCCATGACTAATTCTACTTTAGTTGAATCGAAAGCCTTCTGTAAATCGAGGAAAGTGAGACAGACCGGTCTTTTTTACTCTCGCGACACTTCAATGAGTCTTGTTATCCTGTGGATGTGGTGCATTGTACTAAATCCTTGTCGAAACCCAGCTTGCTCACATGGCTGTACTTCATCTATTGTTCTGGCAATCTGTTTAGGATGACTCGAGTGAAATGTTTGTAGAAGACAGACAGCAAGCAGATTGGGCGATAGTTGCCGATATCGTGTAGGTAACCCTTTTTGAACAATAACACAGTCTTGCTGGTCTTCCACTGAGGAGGGACCTTGCATTCAGACAAGTCACGTGTGAAGAACCAAGCGAGTATGTTTACGAGGACTGGCGGAAGGTTCTTCAAGTGTTCTGGCCTTATCCTGTACGGACCTGGTGTTCGATTTTTCACCGACGAAATGGCATGTCGGATTTCGGAAGGGAGAGCCGGTGGAGCAACATACCCATCCTCCTTTATTTCATATGACGAAGGTGGACTTCGCTATCGAAGAGATCCGAGTAGTATTCGTGAATCATTTTCTCCATTCCCTTTCTGGACTCTCTAACTGTTCTGTCTGGGCGCCGGAGTGCAATCATTTTTGTCTTGCAATTGGCGAAGCTTCGCTAAGCTTTGCGAATACTTTTCCCAGCCTCTGCAGTTTCGACCATTACTGCTGCTTTTCTCTCTTTAAGATCTTTTATCGGCTGTCTGCATTCTTTTGCGCGTTCTGACGTTGCTCGCGGTTGCCTGCAGCTCGTGCGATTCCACGCTGGCGTATCAGCTCGCGTTTCTGGAGACAAACGTCTCTTAGTGAATTTCGAACTCTCCGCTTTCGAAGAGCTAACGTGAAGATGCTGAATGAGCTGATCGTATTCTTCGTCGATGTTATCAACAACGGCATCCTCCCAACAGCCGACTGGTGAATTGAATAAGTCCCAGTTTGCGGTGGATCTGGGACTTCGGTTTTGGAATTTAGCGGCTTTTTCTCCTTTCCGCGAGAAATAGAATCTTGCAGGAAGGAGACGATTGTCTGATCCCGTGTAGAATTTTGGGATAACAGCGACATCGGTTAGGTAAAATTTCTCGTTTACTATGATGTGGTCTATTTCGTTATTGTACTCTCCACTGGGATACTCCCACGTCCAGCGGTGAGGGTGGGGCTTCTGGAACTGCGAATTAGCATGGATGGTCTTGCTCGCCGTAATAAATTCAGATAGCCGCTCACTCTGTTTGTTTCATTCTAATCCGTGGGTCTCAATGTGACGTTCTTCTTGGTCCAATCTTGGCAATGAAATCTCCAATGATAACCTTGAAAAATGCATGGTCTCCTCTGTAGAACTTCTTCGAATCTCTTATAGAACGCTTCGACTTTTTCTTCGCCATAGTTTGATGTCGGCGCGTAAAGAATGAAGGTTGTCAAATCTAGTACTTGTCTTCTTTTTAATCGTAAACGTCCGATTCGGGTTGTAAGCAGTTCGAATGAATCGATGTTCATGGACAAACTCGTGTTGACGAGAACGCCGACGCCGCCGAGTCCACTACTGTCGCATGTTCCAAGAAACAGTTATTCTTCGGTGTCATAGGCGGCTTTGAAAGGCTGGCGTCTTCTTGTCTCGGTCAGGCCGATGACGTCGTACCTCATCCTTCTTGTTTGTATGAGCAGGTCTTCTATCGAGGACTTGGATGCAAGTGTACATGCATTCTAGGTACAGATCGTCACCTTAGTTCTTTGAAATCCAGGCAATTTTTTTTACTGTTTAGCATTTCGATGCCCACGTATAGCTTGCTGGGCTCTGAACGTAGGGGCTGGGTACACTCAGGGGTAGCTTGCCAGGCTCTCCCAGAGTGGACATGGAGCTTATTTGTTGGAGGCGACTCCTAACCGCCTCTCATATACTTCCTTGTTACTTGATTGGAGGCTTTTGGGCAAATTAACTCGTAGAATACAATCTGCATAAACGAGAACGCACCCTCACACGCGTGCATGAATACGTCTAGCAAATACAGAAAGTATGTGCCAAATCGGCGTAGCAGAAACAGCGGAGTCGAAGGAAAACAAGCGAATCCATCCCCTGGATCCACCTGCGTCTCAGGGAAGCAAGAGTCGCATTTGGTCCGCGATTAACCCCATATCCGCCACCTGGGGAGGCGCCACCTAGCTTCGCGATAACGGGCTCGAGATCCCTCATATGAGGGAGATCTGTGGCTGATCTCTAGTACACTTTGAAATTCCCACTAAATTTGCGGATTTCTTAAAGGTGAACAAAGGCAGAATTTTCAAGTGGTTTTTCCCACCTAGGTTGGTGTTTGGAGGGTCCCATGATCGTCGACTCCAAGACGAGTGACATTAACCTTCTGTTCGTAAACATTCACTAAATATTGCATAAAGACATTCGAATTAAAATATTTCAATCAATTTCTATGAACGAATTTCTATTCAGCACCACTAAATATTTATTTTTAATGATTTTAGTACACCTAATCCCTGAGCACTTCAATTTCTAATGATAGCCGGAACATGGTTCAGGTGTTTTGTTAAGGTGGCTCATATGTTAATGGAATAATCCAAGTTGAACTGAACTTTTCTATAGACAAATCCAGGTAAACTAATACTGGGAAGCATCGCCACTCTGATAGCAGCCTAGTCACGAGGAGGGTGCCAGTCCTCCACAATAATCGGACGACGACGTGCAGTGACAACTCGAGATATCTAGAGCAACCCACATGTAGAAAAAAATCTCGTCATACATAATTCACGACCAGACAACAACAACAGGTTTTTGACGTGCTATGGCGAATGCTTACTTTGCTGCGTATACAACAGAAAATTCTCTTTTGACGGCGATCCTAACACTCTTCCATAGGTCGACAGATTACGGCGTACAGAACCGAAAAATATGTCGTCTGGCGAGGGACTTAAAAGCAACGGACACGGCCTTGGAAATTACCAACAGTAGTGAATTTTGCAAGGAAATTAGAGCTACGTCCAATTTTACACCTAGCACGGGTGGTCATAAATATTAGGTTTCGTGCATTTCGGAATAAAGGACCTGGTTTCTCAAACAAGCTTTCAACGCGGCTCACAGGTTCACAGCAAATAACGTTTTGATATTAGAGGATGTGACACATCCTATTCCAATCTTTGCAGTTTTAAACCTTTTGAATTCGTGAGACGAGCCCTGTTACATCATTGCTGAGAAAATGGATAACCTTTACTGGAGACTGAACCACATTGTACTCTATGGATATTCATCGAATAAGTTCGTCGGTAACCACTAAATATAAACAAAAAACGGTGCGACTGTTCACAACTGCTCTAATAGCTGCACTACATAACCATCCTTCTCTCGCCTACATTGATTAATGAGCGTCAGCACCATGATTTTAGACGAAGTTCTCTATCGTACTCTTTGTAATTAAATTCATTATCGTCATATGCGAAGAGGAACTTCATGAGAGTAGATCGAATATCTCCGGCACGAAATACTGTTACTTTTCAAAAAGTTACCCATAAGATATGTAGTGTCTTCTAATTGTATTTGTTAGAATTAAATGACGCAGTCCTCCAAACAGATTACCGCGTCATCGTGGCTAGGTGTTCCTGGGTGACGGGCCGCAACCTACAGCGGGGTTATTCATCCCCACAACAGGGTCTCCCAAGATGAGTTGGGCTTCTCCACCAGGAACCCCAATTAAGAGCAAACCAGTACCAGGATCGACCACCATCCTGGTATTAAACTAGCCGCAAAGAGTCAAATCTCCTGATCCACAAAGGCGGCGACTGCATGTGGTGCTGACGACGTGGGGCAAACTTTGGCCAGGCTGACCTAGGGACTCCAGGAAAACACAATGGCTAAACCAAGAAAACTCCAAAAATGGAGATTGTGCTGAAGCCCGCGCAACCAGTGAGGACGGGCCGTCCAAATATCCAAGCAAGTAAGTAAATGACACAGCAGTATGAAATCGTAAACGCTTCATTTAAAAACAAATCAAACAAATCTTCATTAGAACAATATCCTTATCGTTGATCCAGTACAACAATCTAGGGTAAAATAACACCTAGAAAAAAGGAAACGCAGTTCATTAAGAACAACTAATACAATAATATACTTATAAGCGTCACTTGCTGCGGAAAGACCGAATAAAAAAGACCCAATGAGACCGTTCCCCAAAAAGGAACAAACGTCATAATTTGGTCTAGAACAGAACTTTGTCGACCTAATTCCTACTAACCCGCTGGATCATAGCTGAGCTGAACAAAACTAAAGTGAGCAGTATATCAAAGGAGAGAGAGAGAGAGCCATACTATAACGGAAGGCACACAATCACTCGGCAAGAAAACAGAAAACAAGTGTCAGTCTATAACAGCAAACATTACATGGAGACGAAAAACTGATATTTTATGAGGCAAGGATAAAAAATACGTGGAAAAACGGCAATTACTTCCTACAAGGGGCTTCCAAACAGTGCTCAGAAATATGAAAAAAAGGCATGAAACCTGGGAAGTAGTTTTCAATAATAAAAGACAGAGAACAAACCTTAGTGCCACTTTCCAGAACACTCAGAACAAAACCACTGTCCCTTTGGCTCAACTGTTAAACCAACACATTCGAAATGAAACCACTGGTACTTACACTGAAGAGAAGAGAATTTCTTACGCTAAAAACGAGATCCTTATGCAAATGCAATACCTCAGGATCATCACAACAAATCATGCTTCCACTGGAACCCTGAAAGAATGAAGGAACAAAACACTGTGGAGCAGCAAATGATGAATTACAAAACAGCTCGTGTTTTTCGTCCACATGAGAATTACAAAACAGCCTTCGTCTTTTGTGTCATTCATGTGTTGATAAATTACCTCTCTACAGAAACACCATTGTTCGCTGGCTTCCGTTTCCACCGCATCAACTTTGCGTTTCAACTTCTCACGATCTTTGTGATTTTGCAATAGTTCCACTGCTCGCTCAGTCATTCTACAAAAATTTCATAAACTACACGAATCGTACAACATCTGCTCTACAACCGTTCCATGTGATATCTTCTTTAAAAGTTCAATTGTATATTCGACGATCATATTTCACGATAACATCAATGTGATTGATAGCATTCAATTAAAGACCTTCCGAACTTCAAAGAGCTAATTTCTCTAAAGATTTAATAACACCAACTTTCTCGTGCGACCGTGTAGGCTTGTGGTTTCATTCACATTTGCAAATGATACGCCTGTCCTTTTTTTCTTATCCCATAAAGAAACGTTTGGGAATTGTGAGGGTGAAGATTGAAAAGAATCCATGAAGATGCCTGGCATTGTGGGCGATTGAGGACAATCCTGCAAAAATCCGCCTTGTAAGAGGGAAGACAAATCGAACAAGAATGCGTTCATAATTTATTTGTCTTCTTTATGCTCAGTTAAAATGTTACCGTCGAAAAATTAGCGCATCCCCTTATGTTATATTAAAACAAAACAGGTTAGAGAAAAGGGAGACTGGTTGAGATACAACAAGAAAGAAAGAAATTTAAGAATATTTGGTAAGACTACCTTTGAATGAGGTTCATAAGTGGTATGGTTATCATCTAGGAAAGCGTCTTCCTAAAATAGAATTTGAAAAGAAAAAAGCCTTCATCATTGTACATGTAAACCAAGAAAAACGTTAACGCTAACTTGCAGCGATTCCAGAAGTTCTCTTGGAGGCGACGGCAACGCAACTGGGAACAAATCCATGAACTCATTAGCATTTAAATCATCTTCTGAGCCCAAAGTGTCTGAAGAAAGAAAATTAACATTCTAAATTTGGTGCAAATGAGGAAGATGGTCGAAAACTGGAATTCTTACATATTTTGTCCATGTAGTAGGAAAAAGAATTGTCAAATATAACACGCAACAAAACAAATCAATAAGCCCACAAATTCAAGACTACGCCTAATCTTCACTGGTGGTTAAGCCTAATGCATTGAAATCAACGCGCACGGCGAATTCAGCCGATTTTGTGTTTTTCTCTTCAAAAAGACAATTTTTCTGCACATTTCTTTCATCAATTTCTCTTCTTTATAACGCTCACTCCTCTATGCATTTTACCTAGTTTTGGGGCATTTTTTGAAACTTCAAGGGAACACTTGCACTTCGTGGGTGATCAAAAATAGTCTACCACTCAGCCAAGTTGTTCTCGGCATCTTGACATTTCACAAAGAGGTTCAGTGTACTCTGCTATTTCTAAACATTTTTGTAGCCTCTTATGCCTTAAGGTAACCATAGTTCGTCACAGAAATTGGAAAGGAAGAGCACCAAGCTACTGGCTACAAATTTCGTGTTGCACGATTCAATCATGTCGACGGAAGACGCATTGAATTTACTTCGCATTTTTGTTGAGCAAATGCGAGGTGTTAATATTCTTTGTTCACGATTAAGCTGACGTTTTTGTATGGAATCACATTATACTTCCATGTGATTTTTGTGCGGTTGGTCTCTACGTTACATACTTAGTGGAAACCTCATAGGAATCGGCTCTGAGGAAGGCGAAATCCGCCGAAACGTCAGCTTAATCGTGAACAAAGAATAATAACACCTCGCGTTTGCTCAACAAAAATACGAAGAAAATTACTTGATCAATGTCGGTCGTGGCATTGAATTTAATTTCCAGTAGCGAACCATCAAGAAACTGATCAATCTAAAGAGAAAAGGGAGTTTCCTGTGCTCAGAGCAGAATGCAGATCTGATGCAACCACAAATTTTTCTAAGATAACGCCAAGAACCTATCGGAAGGAGACTATCGACGACGATAATATAAAGGTTTTTACGAGAAGACCAAAGAAACCCACAGCAAAAGGCACAGTTAAAAGGAAATAAAATGCATTAAAGCAATGCTTGCGGCAGCAAACAGTTTAAATACAACTCACTCGGACCAACAGTCAGTAGTGTGAGTAAAGCAACACATGCAATAATGTTAATCTAAAAGAAGCTCACCTTGCTCTTTCCAGTAATCGTCCACGGAAGGATCGAGATCCTCTGTTCTTACAGCAATACGCGCAGTATCGTTTTCGCTTTTGTAGTAGGAAGCGATTTCTAAATATCATTACCAGTACTTAGAGCTACAAATAATAATATCAATAGATAATTGCAACGATAGTGAAAAAAAAACGAACCTGATTCTGCCAATGTCAACGGCACTTTTTGCTGGTTTTCCCGGCACCCATCTTTACGAGCAGCATTAACCTTCGAATCTTTCAACTTTTCCAGCTGTTTCTTCCGTAACTGGTTAAGCATTGTAGGCTGTGATGTACCGGTTTGATATTTCCGCCTCTAAAGTTTGCAACACACTGGTGAATAGTAGTACACGCAAAAATTTCGACTAATCGAGTACGGTACTTATAGATTTAAACAAAAAAAAAAGCACTTTGACATTTAGCCAGCATGCAGATCTACGTAAACCTTTTATAAAAACCCATAGATCTCCTCATGTAACGAACACCAAGGCTATTTTATTTATCTTCAAATAGCGCAGAATACAGATCGTTAAACTCAAATCAAAAGCGGCAATCTATTTGATCCAAAGTGTAGATGGACTCAGCAGATTGTTCTCCATGCTAAAATTGCGCCGAATTTACTTATAACTTCGTGTAAACGTACTCGTATATAAATGCTTATTCGTTCACTGCATATTATGACTATGTATATACATATATATGTGTGTATACGGATTATGCCGCGCATAGTGGATTGGGTCGTTCAGATGACTCAAATCCTCCCAATGTTTTAACGCGTCATCTTGGCTGGGAGATGTTCCTGGGTGTCGTGCTGCGATGTAGAGCGGTGGGATTCATCCCCCAGCTGTGTCTCCCAAGCAGAGTCCGTCGTTTCCATCGGGAAGCTCAGCTAAGAGTAAACCAATACCAGGAACCATCACCGTCGTGGTATCAAACAAGCCGTATGGTGGCAAATCTCTCCTTAATCCACAAGAGGGGCGACTGCCTGTTGTGGTGACGATCTAGGCAGACTACGGCTAGGCTGACCTCGGGACTCCAAGGAACCATGACAGGCAAACTAGCAAATCTCCGAAAAAGTGGAAACTATGCTGTGGCCTACACAACCAATGAGGACGGGTCATCTAAGTACCCAAGTAAAATGAGTTAGATGCAAGTAAACAGGAATTACATGAAAGTTGGTTCACTGTACTTATCGACAAAAACCCCCATATCCGCTTCACGAAAACTCAACATTATGTGTGAACATCTCTTCGCCAAAAAATAAAAAGTATAGATGTGTCGTTTTCTTGTTCAGCAATCGTGAGGTTTTTAAACAGCATACATTTACTTCCATAAAAACACAATTCAATACAACGCTAGCTGACGTTTCGGCAGTATCGCCTTCTTCAGAGCCTGGAAGGGTATGCTGATGTACAATCTACTAGGTCAAACGCTTCAATAACACTTACACAAAGACGAAAGGCTCTTTGGTAATTACACGATCAACAACTTCTCGAAAAACCCACCGCTTTTTTTGTGACTTCCAATGAGGAAGTTTAGAACAGCTGATTATAGTCGCATGTGGTTGACGACTGCACCATCGCACATCAAAAATCGATGCGAACGTACGGGATCAGGTCGCGTATGACCTCCGGGCATTCGTCCTGCTATTCATTGTAGGGTTTTTGGCATTGATCCAAAAAGCCTCTAGGAGTTTTCGCGCTGGTGTTTTGGACTCCTGTGCAAGGATATTGACTTTTACTTCAAAATCGTCTCCGCTATGCTTTTGTATCCTATGCGTGCCTAGTGGGGTGCTTCGTCTTAGCGAGGCGCGAAAAACAGCGAACACCAGCGCGAAAACTCCTAGAGGCTTTTTGGATCAATGCCAAAAACCCTACAATGAATAGCAGGGACGAATGCCCGGAGGTCATATGCGACCTGATCCCGTACGTTCGCATCGATTTTTGATGTGCGATGGTGCGGTCGTCAACCACATGCGACTTTAATCAGCTGTTCTAAACTTCCTCAT